>JAJTJO010000046.1:0-61991 GCA_024550625.1 Dendroctonus valens
TAAAGATGTTGAGAGTTTGCAACGTGGTACTGGTCTTCGATTCGAAGACGTGAATTTTTTTTTAAGGAGGGAGCGCATGTGAGCAAACCCCAATTTTGAGACCCGCTTTTGCAACGCGGACAAAAATCAGAATTTTCAGAGGATTTTATGAAATTTTCGTATGCATAGAGTCCGGTGTCTTCTAAAAATGGTGATAATTTCAAAGTGCTACTTGCATTCGTTTGGAATATGCTAATTTTTAAGAAAAAAACGCAGTTGAGAATGGATTCTTTGAGAACGCCATTTTAAAGCAGGAAAAATTCAGGATTATTCGCAATTTACATAAAACTTTATATGCGCCATTTTTATCTAACTTTTTGGATTTCTAGGTTTGAGTGCCTTCAAAATATCGTGCAAATTTCAAGTTGCTACAGGCGCTAGTTTGGTAGAAGCGTATTTTTAGTAGCTTAAAAAACATCATGTTGATGCCGTATTACCAAGCTGGCAAAAAATTAGGATTAGGGGCGATTTTTTATGAAAATTTCTGCGTTTATCGAGTGAAATGTTTCCTAAAGCTGATGCGAATTTCAAGTTCTGAGTTGCTTTCGTTTGCAAGATGCGAATTTTTAGCGGCGAGAACGCAGTTAAATGAAAACTTCATTCTTAAGATCGGTATTTATAAGCTGGTAAAATCCAGGATATCGACGATTCCTTTAAAACCTTCAGATTATAGAGGAATCGTCTTCTAAAGACCATAAACATTTTAAAATGTTACTTTCGTTGGTCTAGAAGATTACAAAGTTTAAGGAGAGAGCGCAGTTGAGTGTAAACATCCATTTATGACCGGCATTTACTAAGCTGGCAAAATCAGATTTAAGCCAGATTTCAATATGAAACTTTCCTAATCTATAGAGGAGGTATCTTCCAAACACCCCGAAAATTAAAAACTGCAACTGGCCTTACCTGGAAGGTACGAGCTTCTAAAGGAGATAGTGCAGTTGAGCAAAAAACATCAATTTGAAGACCGGTATTACAAAGTTGGCAAAAATCAGATTTGCCGAGGAGTTTTATGAAACTTTCAGAATCTGCAGCGGAAAGTGTATTCTAAAGAGCCGTGATAATTCAAAATACTTCCTTCGTTAGCTGTGGAGATTCAAATTTTATAAGAGATGCGCATTGAGTGAAAACATCCACATTCAGACACGGTATTTACTAAGCTTGAAAAAATCAAGCTTATGGAAGATTGCTATGAAACTTTAGAGACTGTAAAGGAGGTGTTGCGCAAACGATCGTGAACATTTCAAAATCGTATTTGAGTTATATGGAAGATACCCATTTTTAAAGGAGAGAGTGCAGTTGAGTGAAAATTCATTTATTTGACACCGATATTTACTAACTGGTAAAAAAATCATGATTATGAGCAATTTTATTAAATATCGTCACCTTATGGGCCCAACCACCGTCTAAAGAGGGTGAAAAATTGGAAGCCATAGGGATAGTTTGATAGAGGCGAATTTTTTAAGACGAGAGCGGAGTTGCCTAAAAACATCCATTTCAAACCAACATTTACTAAGCTGGAAAAAGTCCGCTTACGCTTGATTCAATCAATTTCAGAACCTGTAGAGTCAAACTTCGTCCGAAAGTGCTAAAAAAATTAAAAACACTTCGTTATATTGTGACGAAGGAAGTTTTAAAGGAAAGAACGCGGTTGCCTAAAGACATCCAGTTTGAGACCGATATTTACTAAGGTGGCAAAATTAAGATCTATGGAATATTCTGATGAAACTTTGAAAAATCGTAGCTGAAAGGGTCTGTTTAAGACCATCAAAATTTCAATATGTACTTGCGTAGTTGAGAAGATACGAATTTTTAAGAAGAAAGAGCGTTATTGAGTGGAAACATCCATTTTGAGACCGGTGTGTTTACTAAGCTCGGAAAAATTTGTATTATTGGTGATTTTTATGCAACTTTCGGCCTTTATAGAGCGAAATATGTGCTAAGTTTGAGTCAAGTTTCAAATTCGTATTTCTTTCGTTTGAAAAGATGCCGATTTTTAAGAGCGAGTGCATTGAGTGAAAAACATACATTTTAAGATCGGTATTTACTAGCTGCCAAAAAATCAGTATTACCGACGATTTTATGAAGCTTTCAGCATCTGCAGCGGAAACTGTCCTCTGGGAGACCGGGAAAAAGCTCAAAAATGCTACTTGCGTTAGTTTGGAAGATACAGGCTTTTAAGGAAAAGAGCGCAGTTTAGTCAAAACACCCATTCAAGTCCGGTATTTACTAAGCTTTAACAGTGGACATTTGGGCGATTTTTATCAAAGAGTATCGAAGATTCTCGTGAAACTTTCCGAATGGTAGAGGGAAGTGTCTTCTAAAAAACCCAAAATTCAAAACACTTTTCCCGTTAACTTAGAAGGACGAATTTCTCAGAGAAAACGCAGTTGAGTGAAAACATCCATTTGAGACTGGCCAAGGCTGGCAAAAATCAGGATTCTGAGCAATTTTTGTTTGCTTGTGTTGCTGCCTGTATAGACCCAAGCTACATCTAAAAATGATTGAACCATTCAAACTGCAATCTGTGATAGCTTGGTAGACACGAATTTTTGAAAAAGAGGGGGCGCAATTGCCTAAAAACATCCATTTTGAAACCGATTTTTACAAAGCTGTGATGAAAAATCAAATTTAACGGGCATTCTTGATCAAACTTTCCAAATAGGTAGCACCACATGTCTTCACGGTGGGGAAAAATCAAATTGCTATTTGCTTTAGTTGGAAAGATATGAATTTTTAAAGGAGAGAACACAGTTGAGTGAAAACATCTACCTACTTCGTGACCCAGTATTTACTAAGCTGCACAAAATCGGCAATCGAAGATTTTCATGAGACTTTCAGCCGCTACAACGTAGGGTGTCTTCCAACAACAGTGTGAAATTGCAAATTGCTACTCCTGCTAGGCTGGGAATACACATTTTAAAGCAAAGAGCGTCGTTGAGCGAAGGTATTTCATCCTGACCACAGATATTTAGTTCCTATAAAGGTCTATAGAGAGAGAGAAATAAACGTTCATAATTAGAGTCTTAAGTGCCATCTAAGGATGTACAATGCGATTTTTAAAGCAGGGAGTGCAGTTGGGTAAAAGAATTGTGGGTTTCAATTGGTGAGCCCTTGGAGGACCCCAGCCTTTCCCTCTAGCCTGGTTCGATAAAAGGATAATTGCTCATTCCAAAGAAAGAAAAAAAAGCTCTTCAGTTGGTTCAAAAAATCAATGGTTCTGATCATTTGCACTTGAGGTGGTGTCGTAATCTTCCTTTCATTCCTGCTACTTTCCGTTACATATCAAAAATATATGGTGTGGACAAGAATTTTCAATTTCCTCGCCAATTCCATCGAGCATAAGGCGACAGAAGCACCGACGCCTAGTCATCCGAAGGAGAATATATGTTTCAGCTCTACACTATTTACTAAAATTCTGCTAGTAAATTGCGGTGTATCTGGACGTTTTCAACAGCTAAGAAACAAAGGCCTAAAAAACCTAAGAAGCTCTCGTCTCTATTCTAGACCTAAGTACCACCTGGGCGACTACATCGGGTCGGTTTTATAATGGGTGCCGTGAGATCACAACATCAAGTTGGTACTACCTGCAAGATTCAAAGGCAGGTGATGAAACAAACAAAGCACAATCAGGTCAAGAAAGTCAGTCGTCGCAGTACCAGCAAAGATATCGCTTCTCAGAAACAGTACGAGCGGGTGGTACCACCGTGCGGAACAAGTGAAAACTGCTATTTTTTCCGGTTTATTGTGTGAGGTAAGATTTAACGCGCAATACATTCACCCAATGGGTTTCTGCAACTTGAACTAAAGTTTAGATCGCCGCCAATATGCAAGTTTCGTTCTGCGGAAGTTTGAGGCAAAATTTGTCTAGAGTTTGGTTACTTGAAGGCGTCGTCAGATAAGGCCAATAACGTAATAAATTCGCCATAATTGCCAGGAAAAGTGCAAGTGAAGTCATAATGTTGGCTGGTTATGCGAGTTTGCAGGTGTTGGGGGTTTTACTCGAAAAAATCAAAGTTGAGGACCAAATTATGCGAGCTGTCCAAGTCCCAAGTATCCGACAATTCGACACTTTGGCACTGGTTTCTAAGCTGGAAAAAATCAGGATTTTGGGCGATTTTCTTTAAAACTTTTCGGATCGGTAGCGTTGGACCCCTTTTAGAGATGGTGAAAATTTCGAATTGCTACTATTTTAGTTGAGGGATGCGATTTTTTTTAAAGAAGAGAGCGCAGCTGCGAGAATCTCTATTTCCGGTTATTTTTAGTCTGGCATTTACAAAGCCGGAAAACCACCATTTTTGGGCGATTTGATGAAACTTTCCACATCTTTAGCTGCAAGTGTACTGGAAATATGGTGAAAATTTTACGGGCCGCGTTTGAATTAGTTTGAGAGATGCCAATTTTTACAGGAGGGAGAGAGGGTGCTTGAATGAACACCTCTATTATCGGTTACTTTGAGTACGGCCTTTCAAAAGCTAGCGAAAATCAAGATTTTTGGGCAGTTTTAATGAAACTTTCTGGATGTCTAGAACCAAGTGCTTGTGCAAGATCTAGAAAGTTCAATGTACTATTTGCCTTTCTTTTGGGAGATGTGCATTTTTAAAGGATAGAGCGCAGTTGCGCGAAAACCCAATTTTGAGGCCAGCTTTTGCTAAGTGAACAAAAATCAGAATTTGGATAATTTTTACGAAATTTTTCGTGCTCCACAGAACCGCTGTGTCTGCTAAACATGGTGGGAGTTTCAACTTTCATTTGCATAAGTTTGGGAAATGCAATTTTTTTAAAGCAAGAACGCACTGAGTAAAAGCATCCATGTGAGACCGGCGTTTACAAAGTGGTAAAAATCGCATAATTCGAAATTTTCATGAAAATTCTGCACTTATAGAGTGAAAGTTGGCTAAAGACGCAAGGAATTTTCAGGTGCTACTTCATTAGATGGAAAGACGCGAATTTAAAGGAGAGAGCGCAGTTTTGTGAAAACATCAATTTGACACTGCCTTTTGCAATGCAGATAATTTCCATTTGGGCGATTTTTTTCAAGCTTTCGGCATCTTTAGAGTCAACTGTCTGCAAAGAGGGTTAAAATTCAATACCTACTGCATTTGTTTGCGAGAGACCGATGTTTAAATAAAGAGAGTGCAGTTGAGTGAAAACCTCTATTACCGTTATTTTTAGTCTGAGGTTACAAAGCCGGAAAATCACCATTTTTGGGCGATTTTGATTGAAACTTTCCACATCTTAGCAGAACAGTGTACTGGAAATATGGTGAAAATTTCACAGCCTCTTTGAATTAGTTTGAGAGATACCAATTTTTACAGGAGAGGGGGCGCTTGAATGCAAACCTCTATTGTCGGTTACTTTGAGTTCGGCCTTTCAAAGCTGGCGAAATCAAGATTTTTTTAGGCAATTTTATGAAACTTTCTGGATGTCTGGAACCAAGTGCTGTGGCGGGATCTGTTGCGCAAAAACCATATTTTGAGGCCGGCTTTGCTGTGAGCAAAAATCAGAATTCTGGATGATTTTTACGAAATTTTCGTGCTCACAGAATCGCGGTGTCTGCTAAAAATGGTGGGAGTTTCAACTTCCTATTGCTAAGTTTCCAATATGCAAATTGTTAAAAGCAAGAACGCATTGAGTAAAAAACGTCCATTTTGAGACCGGCGTTACAAAGCTGGGAAAAATCAGCATAATTCGAAGTTTCATGAAAATTCCTGCAACTTATAGAGTGAAGTGTGGCTAAAGACGGCAGGAGTTTCAAGGTGCTACTTATATTACATGGAAAGACGCGAATTTTTAAAAGAGGAGGTGCAGTTGAGTGAAAACCTCTATTTCGGATATTTTTAATCTGGCATTTCAAAGCTGGAAAAATCACGATTTTTGGCGATTTGGATGAAACTTTCCACATCTTTAGCTGCAAGTGTACTGGAAATATGGTGAAAATTTCACGGGCTGTTTGAATTAGTTTGAGAGATACCAATTTTTTACAGGGAGAGGGCGCTTGAATGAAATCCTATATTATCGGTTACTTTGAGTTCGGCCTTTTCAAAGCTGGCAAAAATCAAGATTTTTTGCGCAATTTTAAAAACTTCTGGATGTTGGAACCAAGTGCTTGTGGGGATCTGGAAAGTTTCAATGTCCTATTGCCTCTTTTGGGAGATGTGCATTTTTAAAGGATAGAGCGCAGTTGCGCAAAGACCCAAATTTTAAGGCCGGCTTTTGCTACGTGAGCAAAAAATCAGAATTCTGGATGATTTTTACGAAATTTTTCGTGCTCACAGAATCGCGTGTCAGCAAAATGGTGGGAGTTTAACTTCCTATTTGCATAAGTTTGCAATATGCAAATTTTAAAGCAAAGAAGCATTGAGTAAAAAAAGCCCATTTTGAGACCGGCGTTACAAAGTGGGAAAAATCAGTATAATTCGAAATTTTCATGAAAATTCTTGCACTTATAGAGTGAAGTGTGGCTAAAGACGGCAGGAGTTTCAAGGTGCTATCTTTACATGGAAAGACGCGAATTTTAAAGGAGAGAGTGCAGTTGAGTGTAAATCTCTATTACCGGTTATTTTTAGTCTGACATTTACAAAGCTGGAAAAATCACGATTTTGGGCGATTTGATGAAACTTTCCACATCTTTAGCTGCAAGTGTACTGGAAATATGGTGAAAATTTCACGGCGCTATTTGAATTAGTTTGGAGATGCCAATTTTTACAGGGAGAGGAGGGCGCTTGAATGCAAACCTCTATTGTCGGTTACTTTGAGTTCGGCCTTTTCAAAGTGCCCAAAATCAAGATTTTGGGGACAGTTTTTATGAAACTTTCTGGATGTCTGGAACCAAGTGCTGTGCGGGATCTGGAAAGTTTCAATGTCTATTTGCTTCTTTGGGGAGATGTGCATTTTAAAGGATAGAGCGTAGTTGCGCAAAAACCCAAATTTTGAGCCGGCTTTTGCTAAGTGAGCAAAAATCAGAATTCTGGTGGTTTTTGCGAAATTTTTCGTGCTGACAGAACCGACGTATCTGCTAAAATGGTGGGGAGTTTCAACTTTCTATTTGCATAAGTTTGGGAAATGCAAATTTTTTAAAGCAAGAACGCACTTGAGTAAAAGCATCCATTTTGAGACGGCGTTTACAAATCTGGTAAAAATCAGCATAATTCGAGATTTTCATGAAAATTCCTGCACTTATAGAGTAGTGTTGGCCAAAACATGATAGGAGTTTAAACGTGCTACCTCATTTAGATGGGAAGACCCGAATTTTAAAGGAGAGAGCGCAGTTGAGTGAAACATCAATTTTGAGACCGCCTTTTGCATTGCAGGTAATTTCCATTTGGGCGATTTTTTTTCAAGCTTTCGGATCTTTAGAGTCAAACTATCTGTGAAAGGGGATAAAATTTCAAGTACACTACTTGCATTGTTTGCGAGATAACGATGTTTAAAGAAGAGAGTGCAGTTGAGTGAAAACCTCTATTTCCGGATATTTTTAGTCTGGCATTTACAAGCCGGAAACTCACCATTTTGGGCGACTTTGATGAAACTTTCCAGATCTTTAGCGGCAAGTGTACTGGAAATATGGTGAAAATTCACGGCGCTGTCTGAATTAATTTGAGAGATGCCAATTTTTACAGGGAGAGGGCGCTTGAATGAAATTCTTGTTATCGGTTACTTGAGTTCGGCTTTTCAAAGCTGGGCGAAAATCAAGATTTTTTAGGCAATTTATGAAACTTTCTCGGATGTTGGAACCAAGTGCTGTGCGGGATCTAAAAGTTTCAATGTCCTATTTGCCTTCTTTTGGGAGATGTGCATTTTTAAAGGATAGAGCGCAGTTGCGCAAAAACCCAAATTTTGAGGCCGGCTTTTGCTACGTGAGCAAAATCAGAATTAGGATGATTTTTAGGAATTTTTGTGCTCACAGAATGGCGTGTCTGCTAAAAATGGTGGGAGTTTCAACTTTCTATTTGCATAAGTTTGGGATATGCACAATTTAAAAGCAAGAAAGCACTTGAGTAAAAGCGTCCATTTTGAGACCGGGCGTTTACAAAGCTAGTAAAAATCAGCAATTCGAAATCTTTATGAAAATTCCTTCACTCATAGGTCGAGTGTTAGCTAAAGGTGGGTAGGAGTTTCAAGGTGTTGCTTCATTTAGATGGGAAGATGTGATTTTTAAAGAAGAGAGCGCAGTTTAGTAAAAAACATCAATTTTGACAAACGGCTTTGCAATGCAGATATTTCCATTTTGGGCGATTTTTTTCAAACTTTCAGCATATATTAGAGTCAACTGTCTGCTAAGATGGTGAAAATTTCAAAGCCCTGCTTGCATTTGTTTGGGAGATACCTATATTTAAAGAAGAGAGGGCAGTTGAGTGAAAACCTCTATTTCCGGATATTTTAGTGTGGAATTTAAAAAGCTGGAATACTGACGATTTTTGGCGATTTTGTGATGAAACTTTCCTATCTTAGCGGCAGGTGTACTGGAAATATGGTGAAAAATTTCACGGCGCCGTTTGAATTAGTTGAGAGATGCCAATTTTTACAGAGAGAGGGCGCTTGAATGCAAAGCTCATATCTCGGTTACTTTGATTCGGCCTTTCAAAGCTGCCAAAATCAAGATTTTGGGGCAGTTTTGATGAAACTTTCTGGATGTCTGGAACCAAGTGCTGGTGCGGATCTGGAAAGTTTCAATGTCCTATTTGCCCTTTTGGGAGATGTGCATTTTTAAAGGATAGACGCAGTTAGCAAAAACTCAAATTTTAAGGCCGGCTTTTGCTAAGTGAACAAAAATCATAATTGGGATGATTTCCACAAAATTTTTCGTGCTCACGAAAACCGCGATCTGCTAAAAATGGTGGGAGTTTCAACTTCCTATTTGCATAAGTTTGGGAAATGCAAATTTTTAAAGCAAGAAAGCACTTGAGATAAAGCGTCCATTTTGAGACTGGCGTTTACAAAGCTGGGAAAAATCAGCATAAGTCGAAATTTTTCATGAAATTCCTGCACTTATAGAATGAAAAGTTGGTTAAAGACGCAAGGAATTTCAAGGAGCTACTTCATTTAGATGGAAAGACGCGAATTTTTAAAGGAGAGAGGCGCAGTTGAGTGGTGAAACCATCAATTTTGAGACCGCCTTTGCATTGCACGTATTCCATTTTGGGCGATTTTTTCAGCTTTCGGCATCTTTAGAGTCAACTGTCGGTTAAAGAGGGTTTAAATTTCAAGTACCTACTGCATTTGTTTGCGAGATACCGATGTTTAAAGAAGAGAGTGCAGTTGAGTGAAAACCTCTATTTCCGGATATTTTAGTCTGTCATTTACAAAGTGGGAAAAATCACGATTTTGGGCGATTTGGATGAAACTTCCACCATCTTTAGCTGCAAGGTACTGGAAATATGGTGAACATTCATGCGCTGTTTGAATTAGTTTGAGAGATGCCAATTTTTACACGGAGAGGGGGCGCTTGATGCAAACCCTATTGTCGGTTACTTTGAGTTCGGCCTTTTCAAAGCTGGCGAAAATCAAGATTTTTTTAGGCAATTTTATGAAACTTTCTGGATGTCTGGAACCAAGTGCTTGTGCGGGATCTGGAAAAAGTTTCAATGTCCTATTTGTCTTCTTTTGGGAGATGTGCATTTTTAAAGGTATAGAGCGCAGTGGCGCAAAAACCCAAATTTTAAGGCCGGCTTTTGCTAAGTGAACAAAATCATAATTTTGGATGATTTCCACAAAATTTTCTTGCTCACAGAACCGCGTGTCTGCTAAAAATGGTGGGAGTTTCAACTTCCTATTTGCATAAGTTTGGGAAATGCAAATTTTTTAAGCAGAACGCACTTGAGTAAAGCGTCCATTTGAGACCGGCGTTTACAAAGCTGGTAAAAATCAGCATAATTCGAAATGTTCTTGAAAATTCCTGCACATATAGAGTGAAGTGTTGGCTAAAGACCGCAGGAGTTTCAAGGTGCTACTTCATTTAGATGGAAGGACGCGAATTTTAAAGGAGAGAGCGCAGTTGAGTGAACCATCAATTTGACACCGCCTTTTGCATTGCAGATAATTTCCATATTGGCGATTTTTTCAAGCTTTAGCATCTTTATAGTCAACTGTCTGCTAAAAATTGTTAAAATTTCAAGTACCTACTTGCATTGTTTGCGAGATAACGTGTTTAAAGAAGAGGTGCAGTTGAGTGAAAACCTCTATTTCCGGATATTTTAGTCTGTCATTTAAAAGCTGGAAAAATCACGATTTTGGGCGATTTGGATGAAACTTTCCACATCTTTAGCTGCAAGTGTACTGGAATATGGTGAAAATTTCCCGCGCTGTTTGAATTAGTTTGAGAGATGCCAATTTTTACAGGAGGGGGGCGCTTGAATGCAAACCTCTATTGTCGGTAATTTGACTTCGGCCTTTTCAAGCTGGCGAAAATCAAAGTTTTTAGGCAATTTTATGAAAACTTCGGATGTCTGGAACCAAGTGCTTGTGCGGATCTGGAAAGTTTCAATGTCCTATTTGCCTGCTTTTCGAGAGTGTGATTTTAAAGGATAGAGCGCAGTGCGCAAAAACCCAAATTTTGAGGGCCGGCTTTGCTAAGTGAACAAAATCATAATTTTGGATGATTTCCACAAAATTTTTTGTGCTCACAGAACCGCGTGTCTGCTAAAAATGGTGGGAGTTTCAACTTCCTATTTGCATAAGTTTGGGAAATGCAAAATTTTTTAAAGCAAGAAAGCACTTGAGTAAAAGCGTCAATTTTGAGATGGCGTTACAAAGCTGGGAAAAATCAGCATAAGCCGAAATTTTCATGAAAATTCCTGCACTTTTAGAATGAAAAGGTGATAAGGCGCAAGGAATTTCAAGGAGCTACTTCATTTAGATGGAAAGACGCGAATTTTTAAAGGAGAGAGCGAGTTGAGTGAAACCATCAATTTTGAGACCGCCTTTTTGCAATGCAGATAATTTCCATTTTGGGGCGATTTTTTCAAACTTCAGCATCTTTAGAGTCAACGTGTCTGCTAAAGATGGTTTGAACTTTCAAGGCCCTATTTGCATTTGTTTGGAATGTGTAAATTTTTAAAGAGAGAGCGCATTTGAGCAAACCCAAATTTTGAGGCCGGCCTTTGCTAAGCGAACAAAACGATTTTTGATAATTTTTATGAAATTTTTCGTTTTCATAGAACACGTGCCTGCTAAAACTGGTGCGATCTTAAGCTTCCTACTTGCATAAGTTTCGAGGAGCGAATTTTAAAAGCAAGAACAGTTGAATAAAATCATAAATCCTGCGACCGGGTTTATAAAGCTGGTAAAAATTGGCTTTTTGCAGATTTTTATGAACTTTTTGGATCTTGAGAAACAGTCTGCTTTAAAGATGGGGAAAATTCAAATGCTAGTTGCGTCATTTTGGAAGCGACGAATTTTCAAAATAGAGCGGAGTTGAATGATGACCGAAATCTATACAGTCGCAAAAAATCAGGATTTTGTGAGTGATTTTACAAAACTTTTAGCCTCTGTAGACCCATGTATCTTCTAAAGATAGGAAACATTTCGAATTGCTACTCATGCGTTATTTCACAAAATCAGAATTCTGTAGAAGAGCACAGCTGAGTGAAAACATCCATTTTCAGACCGGTGTCCACCGCAGGAAAAATCAAGATTTGGATAATTTTAAAACCAATTTTTTCTCATCGGTAGAGTCAGACGCCGGCGAAAGTGGTGAGGGTTGAAATCGCTCCTTTCGTCAGTTTGGAAGATAGGAATTTTAAAGGAGAGGGCGCAGTTAAGTGAGACATCCATTTTGAGCCCGGCCTTTACAATCTGGCAAAATCCATTACGGGCGATATTTATCAAAGTTTCTGCACTTATAGGGCCAAGTGTGGGCTAAGATGAAAAAATTTAAAATCACTACTTGCGTTTGGAAGATGCGAATTTTAAGAGAGCGAAGTTGGGAAAAACATCTTTTTTAAGACGGTATTTACAAAGCTGGCAAAAAGCAGCAATATGGGTACCTTTGCTGAAATTTTCTGGAAAAAATGGCAGAAGTTTCCAATGCTATTGACTTCGGTTTGGAAGATGCTTTTTTAAGACTGAACGCAGTTGAGTAAACATGCATTTAAAGAAGGGATTATAAAGGTGCAAAAATCAGCATACTGGGCGACTTTAAAAGCATTTTGTATCGAGAAAGAGCCAGATCTCTTCTAAAATGGTGGAAATGTCCGTGTGTGCTAATTGCCTTAGTTTAAAGAAACATTTTTAACCGGCAGATTGCATTGAGCGAAATTGTACGTTTTGAGACCGCGAAGCGGGCAAAAATCATATACTAAGCAATTTTCATAAAACTTTCTGCATCTGTAGAACTAAGAAATAGTGCCTCTTTCAGATGGTAAAAATTTCAATTTGCTCCTCGCTGTGGTTTGGAAGATCGAATTTTTCAGGTGAGAGAGTGTTGCAAGTTAGAGTTGAAACCTTCCATTTTGAGAGCGGGTTTACTAGGCGGAAAATTAGGTTGCCGGGCGATTTTTGTGAACTTTTTGCATCTTAGAGTCAAATGTGGTGCTAGAGATCGCAGTAATTCCCATCAAATTGCTGGTTGCTTTATTTGGGGGAAATGCAATTTTTCAGGCAGAAGCACAGGCCTAAAAGTGTGATTTGAGTCAATGCCAATAATGATTTACATCAGACTCTAGTCTGATCATAACTCCCTGATGATGCCAAAATAGATATGACAAAACGTCGGCAATTACACGAAAAACAGGCGTGGCTCCGCCATTTCGACGCAACATAAATTCGTCAAAATACGGGCTTTCGGTCTCAAAATTGATGGTTTCACTCAACTGCGCTCTCTCCTTTAAAAATTCGCGTCTTTCCATCTAAATGAAGTAGCTCCTTGAAATTCCTTGCGTCTTTAGCCACCTTTTCATTCTATAAGTGCAGGAATTTTCATGAAAATTTCGGCTTATGCTGATTTTTCCCAGCTTTGTAAACGCCAGTCTCAAAATTGACGCTTTTACTCAAGTGCGTTCTTGCTTTAAAAAATTTGCATTTCCCAAACTTATGCAAATAGGAAGTTGAAACTCCCACCATTTTTAGCAGACACGCGGTTCTGTGAGCACAAAAAATTTTGTGGAAATCATCCAAAATTATGATTTTTGTTCACTTAGCAAAAGCCGGCCTCAAAATTTGGGTTTTTGCGCAACTGCGCTCTATCCTTTAAAAATGCACATCTCCCAAAAGCAGGCAAATAGGACATTGAAACTTTCCAGATCCCGCACAAGCACTTGGTTCCAGACATCCAGAAAGTTTCATAAAAATTGCCTAAAAAAATCTTGATTTTCGCCAGCTTTGAAAAGGCCGAACTCAAAGTAACCGATAATAGAGGTTTTCATTCAAGCGCCCTCTCTCCTGTAAAAATTGGCATCTCTCAAACTAATTCAAACAGCGCCGTGAAATTTTCACCATATTTTCAATACACTTGCTGCTAATGATGTGGAAAGTTTCATGCAAATCGCCCAAAAATCGTGATTTTTCCAGCTTTGTAAATGACAGACTAAAAATATCCGGAAATAGAGGTTTTCACTCAACTGCACTCTCTTCTTTAAACATCGTTATCTCGCAAACAAATGCAAGTAGGTACTTGAAATTTTAACCCTCTTTAGCAGACAGTTGACTCTAAAGATGCCGAAAGCTTGAAAAAAATCGCCCAAAATGGAAATTATCTGCAATGCAAAAGGCGGTGTCAAAATTGATGGTTTCACTCAACTGCGCTCTCTCCTTTAAAATTCGCGTCCTTCCATCTAAATGAAGTAGCACCTTGAAACTCCTGCCGTCTTTAGCCAACACTTCACTCTATAAGTGCAGGAATTTTCATGAAAATTTCGAAATATGCTGATTTTTACCAGCTTTGTAAACGCCGGTCTCAAAATGGACGCTTTTACTCAAGTGCGTTCTTGCTTTAAAAAATTTGCAGTTCCCAAACTTATGCAAATAGGAAGTTGAAACTCCCACCATTTTTAGCAGACACGCGGTTCTGTGAGCACGAAAAATTTTGTGGAAATCATCCAAAATTATGATTTTTGTTCACTTAGCAAAAGCCGGCTTTAAAATTTGGGTTTTTGCGCAACTGCGCTCTATCCTTTAAAAATGCACATCTCCCAAAGAAGACAAATAGGCACATTGAAACTTTCCAGATCCCGCACAGCACTTGGTTCCAGACATCCAGAAAGTTTCATAAAAATTGCCTAAAAAAATCTTGATTTTCGCCAGCTTTGAAAAGGCCGAACTCAAAGTAACCGACAATAGAGGTTTGCATTCAAGCGCCCCCTCTCCTGTAAAAATTGGCATCTCTCAAACTAATTCAAACAGCGCAGTGAAATGTTCACCATATTTCCAGTACACTTGCAGCTAAAGATGTGGAAAGTTTCATCCAATATCGCCCAAAAATCGTGATTTTTCCAGCTTTGTAAATGCCAGACTAAAAATATCCGGAAATAGAGGTTTTCACTCAACTGCACTCTCTTCTTTAAACATCGGTATCTCGCAAAACAATGCAAGTAGGTACTTGAAATTTTAACCCTCTTTAACCGACAGTTGACTCCTAAAGATGCCGAAAGCTTGAAAAAAATCGCCCAAAATGGAAATTACGTGCAATGCAAAAGGCGGTCTCAAATTGATGGTTTCACTCAACTGCGCTCTCTCCTTTAAAAATTCGCGTCTTTCCATCTAAATGAAGTAGCTCCTTGAAATTCCTTGCGTCTTTAACCAACTTTTCATTCTATAAGTGCAGGAATTTTCATGAAAATTTCGACTTATGCTGATTTTTCCCAGCTTTGTAACGCCAGTCTCAAAATGGACGCTTTTACTCAAGTGCGTTCTTGCTTTAAAAAATTGCATTTCCCAAACTTATGCAAATAGGAAGTTGAAACTCCCACCATTTTTAGCAGATACGCGGTTCTGTGAGCACGAAAAATTTTGTGGAAATCATCCCAAATTATGATTTTTGTTCACTTAGCAAAAGCCGGCCTTAAAATTTGAGTTTTTGCCTAACCTGCGCTCTATCCTTTAAAAATGCACATCTCCCAAAAGAAGGCAAATAGGACATTGAAACTTTTTCCAGATCCCGCACAAGCACTTGGTTCCAGACATCCAGAAAGTTCATCAAAACTGCCCCAAAAATCTTGATTTTTGGCAGCTTTGAAAAGGCCGAACTCAAAGTAACCGATAACAGAGCATTTCATTCAAGCGCCCTCTCTCCTGTAAAAATTGGCATCTCTCACACTAATTCAAACAGCGCCGTGAAATTTTCACCATATTTCCAGTACACCTGCCGCTAAAGATATGGAAAGTTTCATCAAAATCGCCCAAAAATCGTCAGTATTCCAGCTTTGTAAATTCCACACTAAAAATATCCGGAAATAGAGGTTTTCACTCAACTGCACTCTCTTCTTTAAACATAGGTATCTCCCAAACAAATGCAAGCAGGGCTTTGAAATTTTCACCATCTTTAGCAGACAGTTGGCTCTAAATATGCTGAAAGGTTGAAAAAAATCGCCCAAAATGGAAATTATCTGCATTGCAAAAGCCGTTGTCAAAATTGATGTTTTTACTAAACTGCGCTCTCTTCTTTAAAAATTCGCACCTTCCCATCTAAATGAAGTAACTCCTTGAAACTCCTACCACCTTTAGCTAACACTGGACGCTATGAGTGAAGGAATTTTCATAAAGATTTCGAATTATGCTGATTTTTACTAGCTTTGTAAACGCCGGTCTCAAAATGGACGCTTTTACTCAAGTGCGTTCTTGCTTTAAAAAATTTGCATTTCCCAAACTTATGCAACTAGGAAGTTGAAACTCCCACCATTTTTAGCAGACACGCGGTTCTGTGAGCACGAAAAATTTTGTGGAAATCATCCAAAATTATGATTTTTGTTCACTTAGCAAAAGCCGGCTTTAAAATTTGGGTTTTTGCGCAACTGCGCTCTATCCTTTAAAAATGCACATCTCCCAAAAGAAGGCAAATAGGACATTGAAACTTTCAGGATCGCGCACAAGCACTTGGTTCCAGACATCCAGAAAGTTTTATAAAAACTGCCCATAAAATCTTGATATTCGCCAGCTTTGAAAAGGCCGAACTCAAAGTAACCGATAACAGAGGATTTCATTCAAGCGCCCTCTCTCCTGTAAAAATTGGCATCTCTCACACTAATTCAAACAGCGCCGTGAAATTTTCACCATATTTCCAGTACACCTGCCGCTAAAGATATGGAAAGTTTCATCAAAATCGCCCAAAAATCGTCAGTATTCCAGCTTTGTAAATTCCACACTAAAAATATCCGGAAATAGAGGTTTTCACTCAACTGCACTCTCTTCTTTAAACATAGGTATCTCCCAAACAAATGCAAGCAGGGCTTTGAAATTTTCACCATCTTTAGCAGACAGTTGGCTCTAAATATGCTGAAAGGTTGAAAAAAATCGCCCAAAATGGAAATTATCTGCATTGCAAAAGCCGTTGTCAAAATTGATGTTTTTACTAAACTGCGCTCTCTTCTTTAAAAATTCGCACCTTCCCATCTAAATGAAGTAACTCCTTGAAACTCCTACCACCTTTAGCTAACACTGGACGCTATGAGTGAAGGAATTTTCATAAAGATTTCGAATTATGCTGATTTTTACTAGCTTTGTAAACGCCGGTCTCAAAATGGACGCTTTTACTCAAGTGCGTTCTTGCTTTAAAAAATTTGCATTTCCCAAACTTATGCAACTAGGAAGTTGAAACTCCCACCATTTTTAGCAGACACGCGGTTCTGTGAGCACGAAAAATTTCGTAAAAATTATCCGAAATTCTGATTTTTGTTCACTTAGCAAAAGCCGGCCTCAAAATTTGGGTTTTTGCGCAACTACGCTCTATCCTTTAAAAATGCACATCTCCCAAAAGCAGGCAAATAGGACATTGAAACTTTCTAAATCTTGCACAAGCACTTGGTTCCAGACATCCAGAAAGTTTCATAAAAACAGCCCAAAAAATCTTGATTTTCGCTAGCTTTGGAAAAGGCCGTACTCAAAGTAACCGATAATAGAGGTGTTCATTCAAGCACCCTCTCTCCTGTAAAAATTGGCATCTCTCAAACTAATTCAAACGGCGCCGTAAAATTTTCACCATATTTCCAGTACACTTGCAGCTAAAGATGTGGAAAGTTTCATCAAAATCGCCCAAAAATGGTGAGTTTTCCGGCTTTGTAAATGCCAGACTAAAAATAACCGGAAATAGAGATTCTCCGTCAGCTGCGCTCTCTTCTTTAAAAAAATCGCATCCCTCAAACTAAAATAAGTAGCAATTCGAAATTTTCACCATCTCTAAAAGGGGTCCAACGCTACCGATCCGAAAAGTTTTAAAGAAATCGCCCAAAATCCTGATTTTTTCCAGCTTAGTAAACAGTGCCAAAGTGTCGAATTGTCGGATACTTGGGACTTGGACAGCTCGCATAATTTGGTCCTCAACTTTGATTTTTTCGAGTAAAAACCCCCAACACCTGCAAAACTCGCATAACCAGCCAACATTATGACTTCACTTGCACTTTTCCTGGCAATTATGCGCGAATTTATTACGTATTGGCCTTATCTTGAAGGCTTCAAGTAACCAAACTCTAGACAAAATTGCCTCAAACTTCCGCAGAAACGAAACTTGCATATTGGCGGCGATCTAACTTTAGTTCAAGTTGCAGAAACCCATTGGGTGAATGTATTGCGCGTTAAATCTTACCTCACACAATAAACCGGAAAAAATAGCAGTTTTCACTTGTTCCGCACTGGTACCCGCTCGTACTGTTCTTGAGAAGCGATATCTTTGCTGGTACTGCGACGACTGACTTTCTTGACCTGATTGTGCTTTGTTTTGTTACACGCTGCCTTTGATCTTGCAGGTGAGTACCAACTTGATGTTGTTGTGATCTCACGGCACCCATTGATAAAACCGACCCGATGTAGTCGCCCAGGTGGTACTTAGGTCTAGAATAGAGACGAGAGCTTCTTAGGTTTTAGGCCTTTGTTTCTTAGCTGGTTGAAACGTCCAGATACACCGCAATTTACTAGCAGAATTTTATAGTGTAGAGTTAAAACAGATAAGTTCTCCTTCGGATGACTAGGGCGTCGGTGCTTGTGTCGCTAATGCTCGATGGAATTAGCGTGGAAACTGAAAATTCTTGTCCACCCATGATATTTTTGATATGTAACGGAAAGTAGCAGGAGTGAAAGGAAGATTACGACCACCACCTCAAGTGCAAATGATCAGAACCAATTGATTTTTTGAACCAGACCTGAAGAGCTTTTTCTTTCTCTGGAATGAGCAATTATCCTTTTATCGAACCAGGCTAGGGGGAAAGGCTGGGGTCCCCCAAGGCTCAGCAATTGAACCCACAATTATTTTACCCAACTGCACTCCCTGCTTTGAAAAATCGCGTTGTACCATCCTTAGATGGCACTTAAGACTCTAAATGTAGAACGTTTATTTCTCTCGTCTCTATAGGACCTTTATAGGAACTAAATATCGGTGTCAGGATGAATACCTTCGCTCAACGACGCTCTTTGCTTTAAAAATGTGTATTTCCCAGCCTAGCAGGAGTAGCAATTTGCAATTTTCACTAGAGAGACACCCTACGTTCTAGCGGCTGAAAGTCTCATGAAAATCTTCGATAATGCCGATTTTGTGCAGCTTAGTAAATACTGGTCTCGAAGTATGTAGATGTTTTCACTCAACTGTGTTCTCTCCTTTAAAATTCATATCTTTCCAACTAAAGCAAATAGCAATTTGAATTTTTCCCCATCGCGAGAAGACACGTGGCTCTACCTATTTGTAAAGTTTGATCGAAATGCCCGTTAAATTTGATTTTTCACAGCTTTGTAAAAATCGGTTTCAAAATGGATGTTTTTAGGCAATTGCGCCCTCTTTTTCAAAAATTCGTGTCTACCAAGCTATCACAGATTGCAGTTTGAATGGTTCATCATTTTAGATGTAGCTTGGGTCTATACAGGCAGCAACACAAGCAAACAAAAAATTGCTCAGAATCCTGATTTTTGCCAGCTCTGCCAGTCTCAGATGGATGTTTTCACTCAACTGCGCTTTCTCTGAGAAAAATTCGTACCTTCTAAGTTAACGGGAAAAGTGTTTTGAAATTTTGGGGTTTTTTAGAAGACACTTCCCTCTACCCATTCGGAAAGTTTCACGAGAATCTTCGATACTCTTTGATAAAAATCGCCCAAAATGTCCACTGTTACCAGCTTAGTAAATACCGGACTTAAAATGGATGTTTTGACTCAACTGCGCTCTTTCCTTTAAAAGCCTGTATCTTCCAAAGTAACGCAGGTAGCATTTTGAACTTTTCACGGTCTCCAGAAGACACTTTCCGCTGCAGATGCTGAAAGCTTCATAAAAATCGTCGGTAATCCTGATTTTTGGCAGCTTAGTAAATACCGATCTTAAAATGTATGTTTTCACTCAAATGCACTCGCTCTTTAAAAATCCGCATCTTTCAAACGAAAGAAATTACGAATTTGAAACTTGACTCAACTTTAGCACATATTTCGCTCTATAAAGGCCGAAAGTTGCATAAAAATCACCAATAATACAAATTTTTCCGAGCTTAGTAAACACCGGTCTCAAAATGGATGTTTCCACTCAAATGCGCTCTTTCTTTAAGGAATTCGTATCTTCTCAACTAACGCAAGTAGCATATTGAAATTTTGATGGTCTTAAACAGACACTTTCAGCCACAGATTTGCAAAGTTTCATCAGAATATTCCATAGTTCTTAATTTTGCAACCTTAGTAAATATCGGTCTCAAACTGGATGTCTTTAGGCAACTGCGTTCTTTCCTTTAAAACTTCCTTCGATCACAATATAACGTGTTTTAATTTTTTAGCACTTTCGGACGACAGTTGACTCTACAGGTTCTGAAAGTTTGATTGAATTCAAGCGTAAAGCGGACTTTTTCCAGCTTAGTAAATGTTGGTTTGAAACTGGATGTTTTTAGGCAACTGCGCTCTCGTCTTAAAAAATTCGCCTCTATCAAACTATCCCTAGTGGCAATTCCAAATTTTCACCATCTTTAGACGGTGGTTGGGCCCATAAGTGACGAATATTTAATAAAAATTGCTCATAATCATGATTTTTACCAGCTTAGTAAATATCGGTGTCAAATAAATGATTTCACTCAACTGCACTCTCTCCTTTAAAAATGGGTATCTTCCATAGTAACTCAAATACGATTTTGAAATGTTCACGATCGTTTGCGAACACCTTCCTTTACAGTCTCTAAAAGTTTCATAGCAATCTTCCATAAGCTTGATTTTTTCAAGCTTAGTAAATACCGGTCTGAATGTGGATGTTTTCACTCAAATGCGCATTCTCTTATAAAAATTTGAATCTTCCAAGCTAACGAAGGAAGTATTTTGAAATTATCACGCTCTTTAGAATACACTTTCCGCTACAGATTCTGAAAGTTTCATAAAACTCCTCGGCAAATCTGATTTTTGCCAACTTTGTAAATACCGGTCTTCAAATTGATGTTTTTGCTCAACTGCGCTATCTCCTTTAGAAGTTCGTACCTTCCAAGGTAAGGCCAGTTGCAGTTTTTAATTTTCGGGGTGTTTGGAAGATACCTCCCTCTATAGATTAGGAAAGTTTCATTGAAATCTGGGATAAATCTGATTTTTGCCAGCTTAGTAAATGCCGGTCATAAATGGATGTTTACACTCAACTGCGCTCTCTCCTTTAAACATTCGTATCTTCTAGACCAACGAAAGTAACATTTTAAAATGTTTATGGTCTTTAGAAGACGATTTCCTCTATAAATTCTGAAAGTTTTAAAGGAGTCGTCGATAATCCTGATTTTACCAGCTTAGTAAATACCGATCTTAGAAATGATGTTTTCATTCAACTGCGTTCTCGCCGCTAAAAATTCGCATCTTGCAAACGAAAGCAACTCAGAACTTGAAATTCGCATCAGCTTTAGGAAACATTTCACTCGATAAACGCAGAAATTTTCATAAAAATCGCCCCTAATCCTAATTTTTGCCAGCTTGGTAAATATCGGCATCAACATGGATGTTTTTAAGCTACTAAAAAATACGCATCTACCAAACTAGCGCAAGTAGCAACTTGAAATTTGCACGATATTTTGAAGGCACTCAAGCCTAGAAATCCAAAAAGTTAGATCAAAATGGCGCATATAAAGTTTTATGTAAATTGCGAATAATCCTGAATTTTTCCTGCTTTAAAATGGCGGTCTCAAAAGGATCCATTACTCAACTGCGTTTTTTTTCTTAAAAAATTAGCATATTCCAAACGAATGCAAGTAGCACTTTGAAATTATCACCATTTTTAGAAGACACCGGACTCTATGCATACGAAAATTTTCATAAAAATCCTCTGAAATTCTGATTTTTGTCCGCGTTGCAAAAGCCGGTCTCAAAATTGGGGGTTTTGCTCACATGCGCTCCCTCCTTAAAAAATTCACTTCTTCGAATCGAAGACCAGTAGCACGTTGCAACTCTCAACTTCTTTAGCAAGCACTCGAGTCTATAAATCCGGAAAGTTTCATAAAAATTGCCAAAAACCTTGATTTTTGCCAGCTTTGTAAACGTCGGATTAATAAGCGGTAATAGACCTTTGCTCTCAACTGCGCTATTTCTTTAAAAATTGGCATCTCCCAAAGTCAAAAACGATGGAAATGACAACTTTGAGGAAGAAGAGAGTGTTGGACAACCAAACAAAAAATGTATACGCAAGAAAAACCGACTAAGTAAAAGTGACGACTGGGAATATAAAAATATAAAAGAAAAAATGCATTGGAATGCTGTAAAATTAAGAAGGAAAAAGTACTGGTATATATTTTAAGAAGAACGATGGTAACAGAAAATATGACAGTGAAAGCCGCAGAGCCAAATCCAGCAGCTGCAAAAAACGAAGAGACTGTAAAGTTGAAGTGAAGTGAAGAGTTTGTAAAACAGTGTTCTGCACCTCTAGGAATGTCCTCAAGGACTTTTACTCTTTGGGTTCAGACTGCAACCGATTCTAATGTAACGAGACAAAATGCTGGAAAGTCTGAAGCTGAAAAAAGCCAGCAGACTAAATTTATTATGGAAAAACTGACAGAAAAACCCCAAAATCCTCTAAGGTTCGATATCTACAAAACAGGTATTTTAGCTTAATTCTGGTTGCTTCAATCTGCCCTGAAAGTAAAATGGGCGATCCAATTGTTCAGAATAAATGGGCCCTAAAATAACATTCTGAACACAATTCTGAACAATTTAAAACGTTTAAAAGAAAAATAAAAAAATTTCAAAAATGAAAAATCTCAAAGTCTATAAAATTTAATGAAAATAAACAAGAAAATTTTATAAAATATTTTCAATGCTGCTGTATTAATACACTTCTCTGTTTCTCTGCTTGTTATAAGTATAAATTAAACAGCTTTTCATCTGGTTTTCAGTTTTTCTTGATTTTTTCATTTTTATACTCCTTGTGATGTAGTAGAATCAACATTATAAAAAAAAATAAAACTGCGTAAGTCCAGAATGAGAGAGCTTTCCCAAAAACCCGCTAATTTTCTGGTTCTGCTAGTGACAATTTTCGCAAAAGCTTAAATGCAATTTTAAGCAGAATAAATCAGAAAAGGCCTAGTCTTTTTAGTTTTAAACTCGTGTTTCCTGAAGAATTTACCTTTCTGGACCTGCCATGTAGGCACTTTATTCCAGGTATGATAATTTTTCTGAATCAGCTATCGATTTCCAATACCCTCTGCCTGCACGCAAAACTCGGAACCATCATCTCCAACATGGCAGGAGAGTACCCAAAGTACCACCTAAAGGCGACAGTGGTACTCAGTTGGCAGGCGAACAGAAGAGAACCATGGAGAAAAATTAACTTGGCCACTGGCGGACTGGCATAATGAACCGTTTCTCCATGCGAAACCGGCCATTTTGAGGTACCCAAAGTCATGGTGAACAACGGCTTTTATCGGACTTGGGTGCTCACCAGCAGCAAATGTCATTGTGCGAGGTTCACAGCGGTAAACCCACAAGCAGGGAACTAGAAAAGCGACCGGATGAAGACTTGGTGGAACCCGGTTTGTGTGTGGTTTCAGTGTCTCGTTCCAATCTAACTTGATAATTTCACGTACTGCCAGTGGTGTAAAGCCGAATCCGACAACGAAATCTGTCCGAGTGGAAATGGCTGTATATTTGTAGCAGAGCGACAGAACCGGCTGAAGATTAACCAATTGGCTTTATTTCTTTGTAGAATCAACACTCCTCCTCCTCCACTCCAATACGTTCAGAAGTACTGCCGCCTGCCCTGCGCTTGCTTAATTATTAATTAATTAATAATCAGCCAGCCGAAAATTAAGTATCAAATAATGAATTCACATTACACACGGTCTTATGATGTAAACTCCTATCAGGGCATCAGGAAATTCCTAAGATAGCGAGCGTGTGGTACTGACGACTGGCGACTGTTTTGTTGGTGGTACCACCGTTCTTTATCAGGTAGGTGGGTTTCGTCATCCCAATCCAATGCCAGTCAACTGTTTGCTTATTTTACGAGCTCGGGGTCACGTAATCCTGATAATGATTGTCAAGGCGATAAGAATGAGTAAAAAAAATTGAAAGTGAGCTGCCAAAAAGCGATTAGGCGACCAGAACCACTCGCATGATGGTCGGATGAATTTCGGTGCAAGCCCGCTCAGGTACCAATTGATGGTACTACTCTACAACAGAGATCCAATGAAGGAATGGGGAGAGGAACAGAAAGAAATACTTATAGAGTTCCGATTATAATTAATTAAATAAATAAAATACAGAAAGAGGCAGGTTCAGTTTGCCAGCAAGATGTTTAGGGGGTGAATAACAGTGTGGAAACACATAAACTGTTTGCGAAAGCCTCCGAAAATAGTCAGATATTTTAGAAAAAACCAGCTGTTTATCCACATTTTGGAAAAATCCGCCGATTGCTACCGAAACCGAGTTGCACCAGCCCAATTTAAACAATTGGCAAAATTCGACCAAATTTCCGAAAAGTTCTGCACTTCCACAGCTAATAGAGCGGATTTTCCTCTATCTAGTGGTCTCTGAGGCAATTCTCTAGCGAATCCTGATTTTAGCCGAGGAATTTTTGAAAAAATCCCACTCTGCCAATCGTAATAGAAAGTTGCAACATCCAAATTTAAAACCATGTGGAAAAAATTGAGGAAATTATCTAGAACATCGAAATTTATAACATTAGTAGAGCGGAGGTGTCTCTATATAATGCCATGTAAAACTGAATTTTTGGAAAATCGTAACCGGCTGGTTGTTACCGAAAGCCAATTTGGAACATCCAAATTTAAATAATTTGTCAAAAATCAACGAAATGCTCGATCCAATCTACGCTAGCAGAAGACATAGAGAATAGATTTCCCTGTCAAATGAAATGCAAAACTCTGGATTATCTACATTTTGACTGGGGAATTTTTGGAAAAATTCCAGCTTGCTGATTGCTCACCATCTCATTCTAAACAATTGGAAATTTTGACCAAATTCTCAAAAAGGTTTGCACGTACGCAGCTGATAGAGCGAATATTTCTCTATCCAATGGTTTCTAGGATGAGCCTCTAGCAAGACCTGATTTTGGCTGGTGAATTTTGAAAAACTTCTAATAACCCGATTGTGTTGGAAACCAAGTTGCAACATCCAAATTTAAACAAATGGCAAAAATCGGAGAAATTTCGTAGAAAATCGAAACTTGTACAATGAGTAGAGCGGAGATGTCTCTATATAATGCCCTGTAAAACAGTCGACGATCTGCGCCTCAGTTTGAGCTGGGAATTTTTCAAAAATCCTCACCAGCTGGCTGTTACCGAGAGCAAATTGCATCACCTAAAGTTAAAAAACTGTCAAAAATCGACGAAATGTTGCATGCAATCAGCGCTATCAGAACTAGTAGAGCATAGATGTCTCTATAAAACAGTAAATCAAAGAATTTTCTGGATTATCGAAATTTTGACTGGTAAATTTTTGAAAAAATCGTAAGCTGCTAAAATTTCAGAAAACATCCATTTTCACCATTGCTAAAAATCGATAAAATTCGCGAGAAAATCGACACTTTCAGAACTGCAAAAGACGAAATGGATCTATCGGCTACTCTATAAAACAATCAGACAGCTTGTCCTCATTTCCACTGGAAAATTTTTGAAAAAATTCTAACTCATCGGTTGTTCCCGAAAACCAACTGCACCATCTCCATTTAAATGGTTGTGAAAGATTGATGAAATTTTTCAGAAACTTTAAACGTGCAAAAATACCGAAACCGAGGCGTCTTTTTTTAAATAGTCTGCAAAAAAGTTGTCTACCTACTCCTAATTTTCAGATGCGAATTTTGGAAAACATCCTAATTTGCCGATTGTTACCGGAAGCAAACGTACCATCCCTATTTAAACAGTTGTCAACAATCGATGAAATCGTTTATAAAATCTGCACTAACAGACATAATAACACGTATGTTTCTCTCTCAAGCTGTCTGTAAAAGAGCGATGTACCAGCTCCTGATTTTGAGATGCGAATTTTGGAAAACATCCATCCTGCCGATTTTTACCGAAAACAAGTAGTAGAGATATGAATATACGCAATTGCTAAAAATCTAGAAAATTGCCCAAAAAATCGACACTTATGGAGCTAAAGGATATGAAACGCCTCTATTAAATAATCCATAAAGAAACTCTCTCGCTTGTCCAGGTTTTCATTGGCGAATTTTTGGAAAAATTCAACTCCATCGATTGTTCCCGAAAACAGACTGCTCCATCTCCATCTAAACAATTGGGAAAAATCGAGGAAAAGATCGAAAAACATTTCACTTGCACGAATAATTGAACAAAAGTTTCTCTCTCAAATAGTCTCAAAAAGAGTCCTTTAGCTGGTTCTGGTTTTGAAAAGCAAATTTTCACATAAAGCCTGTCCTGTGAATTATTACCGGAAAGAAATGGCATGATCTGAATCTAGGCAATTGTCAAAAAGCTAGAAAATTATCTAGAAAATCGGCACTTTTTAGGCTAAGTGAGACGATAAACCTCTATCAAATCGCCTACAACACAACTCCCTAACTCGTCCTCTTTTTTACTGGGGAATTTTTGAAAAAAGTCTAACCCGCCGATTGTGCCCGAAAACAAACTGTGATATCTCGATTTAAACAATTGTCAGAAATCAACGGAACGATCGAGAAAATCTAAACTTAGAGGAATAATAAAGCGGATTTTTCTCTCTTAAACAGTCCATAACAGAACCCTCGAGCTGGTCCTAATTTTTAAAAACGGATGTTGGAAAACACCCTTAACTGCTGATTGTTACCGGAAACAAAATTCATCATCTGGATATATGCAATTGTCAAAAATGTAGAAAATTGTTGAGAAAATCTACAATTATAGGGCGAAGAGAAGCAATATCTCTCTATCAAAGGATCTGTGAACCAACCCTTTAATTTGCCCTCATTTGGACTGGGAAATTTTTAAAAACATTGAAACTTGCGGATTGTTACCGAAGGCAACTTGCGCCAGCCAAACGTAAGCAGTGGGTTAAATTCGAGCAAATTCCCAAGAAAGTCGATACTTGCCGAACAAATAGAGCCAAAATTCCTCTTTGAAACGGCAAAAAAAACTAGTTTTGACTTGTAAATTTTTGAAAAAATTGAAATTTACCCATTGCTGCCGAATACAAAGTGCAACATCCATATTCAAATAACTGTGAAAAATCAATGAAATTATCCAGAAAATCGAAACTCGCAGGAATACTAGAGCAGATACTTGGCTACTAAATAGTCTATAAAACGATCCTCTAACTGGGCATGATTTTCAGTAGCAAAATTTGTAAAACTTCTTATCGAGCGCATTGTTACCGAAAACAATCTGCACCATTCCCATTTAAATATCTGTAAAAAATCTGCAAAATTATTCAGAAAAGCGACACTAAGAGAAATAATAGAACACAATTTTTTATTTTAACTGGCCTGCAAAAGTGGCTCCTGGCCAGTTCACGTTTTAAGTTGCAAATTTTTGAAAAAATCCCATCTGGCCAATTCTTGCCCAAACCAAATGGGACTACCAGCATTTACACTATTGCCAAAATGGGATGAAAACTATTGAAACAATTGACACTTGCAGATCTAAAAGCGGGGAAGTTTCTCTATCAAATGATTTGTAAAGCAACATTCAAACTGATTTTCATTTTGAGCGGGGATTTTTTGAAAAAATGCCATTCCGCGGAATGCGACCACAAGGCAAATTGCACCATCTCCTTTTAAACAATTGGCAAAAATCGATGGAAAGATCGAAAAACATTTCACTTGCACGAATAATAGAACAAACGTTTCTCTCTCAAATAGTCACCAAAAGACTCCTTCAGCTGGTTCTGGTTTTGAAAGCAAATTTTGAAAAAATCTTGTCCTGGCAATTATTACCGGAAAGAAATGGCATGATCTGAATCTAGGCAATTGCCAAAAAGCTAGAAAATTATCTAGGAAATCGGCACTTATTAAGCTAAGGGACACGATAAACCTCTATCAAATCGTCTATAACACAACTCCCTAACTCGTCCTCTTTTTTACTGGGGAATTTTTGAAAAAAGTCTAACCTGCCGATTGTGCCCAAAAACAAACTGTGCTATCTCGATTTAAACAATTGTCAGAAATCAACGAAACAGTCGAGAAAATCTAAACTTAGAGGAATAATAAAGCGGATTTTTCTCTCTTAAATAGTCCATAAAAGAACCCTCTAGCTAGTCCTAATTTTTAAAAACAAATGTTGGAAAGCATCCTTAACTGCTGATTGTGACCGGAAACAAAATTCATCTTCTGGATATATGCAATTGTCAAAAATGTAGAAAATTGTTGAGAAAATCTACAATTATAGGGCGAAGAGAAGCAATATCTCTCTATCAAAGGATCTGTGAACCAACCCTTTAATTTGCCCTCATTTGGACTGGGAAATTTTCAAAAACATTGAAACTTGCCGATTGTTACCGAAGGCAACTTGCGCCAGCCAAACGTAAGCAGTGGGTTAAATTCGAGCAAATTCCCAAGAAAGTCGATACTTGCCGAACAAATAGAGCCAAAATTCCTGTTTGAAACGGCAAAAAAAACGAGTTTGACTTGTAAATTTTGGAAAAAATTCAAATTTACCCATTGCTACCGAATACAAAGTGCAACATCCATATTCAAATAACTGTGAAAAATCAATGAAATTATCGAAATGAAAATCGAAACTCGCAGGAATACTAGAGCAGATACTTGGCTACTAAATAGTCTATAAAACGATCCTCTAACTGGGCATGATTTTCAGTAGCAAAATTTGTAAAACTTCTTATCGAGCGCATTGTTACCCAAAACAATCTGCACCATTCCCATTTAAATATCTGTAAAAAATCTGCAAAATTATTCAGAAAAGCGACACTAAGAGAAATAATAGAACGCAATTTTTTCTTTTAACTGGCCTACAAAAGTGGCTCCTGGCCAGTTCACGTTTTAAGTTGCAAATTTTTGAAAAAATCCCATCTGGCCAATTCTTGCCCAAACCAAATGGACTACCCGCATTTACACTATTGCCAAAATGGGATAAAAACTATTGAAACAATTGACACTTGCAGATCTAAAAGCGGGGAAGTTTCTCTATCAAGTGATTTGTAAAGCAACATTCAAACTGAGTTTCATTTTGAGCGGGGATTTTTTGAAAAAATGCCTTTCCGCCGATTGCGACCACAAGACAAATTGCACCATCTCCTTTTAAACAATTGGCAAAAATCGATGGAAAGATCGAAAAACATTTCACTTGCACGAATAATAGAACAAACGTTTCTCTCTCAAATAGTCTCCAAAAGACTCCTTCAGCTGGTTCTGGTTTTGAAAAGCAAATTTTGAAAAAAATCCTGTCCTGGCAATTATTACCGGAAAGAAATGGCATGATCTGAATCTAAGCAATTGCCAAAAAGCTAGAAAATTATCTAGGAAATCGGCACTTATTAGGCTAAGGGACACGATAAACCTCTATCAAATCGTCTATAACACAACTCCCTAACTCGTCCTTGTTTTTACTGGGGAATTTTTGAAAAAAGTCTAACCCGCCGATTGTGCCCGAAAACAACTGTGCTATCTCGATTTAAACAATTGTCAGAAATCAACGAAACAGTCGACAAAAATCTAAACTTAGAGGAATAATAAAGCGGATTTTTCTCTCTTAAATAGTTCATAAAAGAACCCTCTAGCTAGTCCTAATTTTTAAAAACAAAGGTTGGAAAGCATCCTTAACTGCTGATTGTGACCGGAAACAAAATTCATCTTCTGGATATATGCAATTGTCAAAAATCTAGAAAATTGTTGAGAAAATCTACATTATAGGGCGAAGAGAAGCAATATCTCTCTATCAAAGGACCTGTGAACCAACCCTTTAATTTGCCCTCATTGGACTGGGAAATTTTCAAAAACATTGAAACTTGCCGATTGTTACCGAAGACAACTTGCGCCAGCCAAACGTAAGCAGTGGGCAAAATTCGAGCAAATTCCCAAGAAAGTCGATACTTACCGAACAAATAGAGCCAAAATTCCTCTTTGAAACGGCAAAAAAAAACGAGTTTTGACTTGTAAATTTTTGAAAAAATTCAAATTTACCCATTGCTGCCGAATACAAAGTGCAACATCCATATTCAAATAACTGTGAAAAATCAATGAAATTATCCAGAAAATCGGAACTAGCAGGAATACTAGAGCAGATACTTGGCTACTAAATAGTCTATAAAACGATCCTCTAACTAGGCATGTTTTTAGTAGCAAAATTTGTAAAACTTCTTATCGAGCGCATTGTTACCGAAAACAATCTGCACCATTCCCATTTAAATATCTGTAAAAAATCTGCAAAATTATTCAGAAAAGCGACACTAAGAGAAATAATAGAACATAATTTTTTCTTTTAACTGGCCTACAAAAGTGGCTCCTGGCCAGTTCACGATTTAAGTTGCAAATTTTTGAAAAAATCCCATCTGGCCAATTCTTGCCCAAACCAAATGGGACTACCAGCATTTACACTATTGCCAAAATGGGATAAAAACTATTGAAACAATTGACACTTGCACATCTAAAAGCGGGGAAGTTTCTCTATCAAATGATTTGTAAAGCAACATTCAAACTGATTTTCATTTTGAGCGGGGATTTTTTGAAAAAATGCCTTTCCGCCGAATGCGACCACAAAACAAATTGCACCATCTCCTTTTAAAACAATTGGCAAAAATCGATGGAAAGATCGAAAAACATTTCACTTGCACGAATAATAGAACAAACGTTTCTCTCTCAAATAGTCTCCAAAAGACTCCTTCAGCTGGTTCTGGTTTTGAAAAGGAAATTTTGAAAAAAATCCTGTCCTGGCAATTATTACCGGAAACAAATGGCATGATCTAAATATAGGCAATTGCCAAAAAGCTAGAAAATTATCTAGGAAATCGGCACTTATTAGGCTAAGGGACACGATAAACCTCTATCAAATCCTCTATAACACAACTCCCTAACTCGTCCGTGTTTTTACTGGGGAATTTTTGAAAAAAGTCTAACCCGCCGATTGTGCCGGAAAACAAACTGTGCTATCTCGATTTAAACAATTGTCAGAAATCAACGGAACGATCGAGAAAACTTAAACTTAGAGCAATAATAAAGCGGATGCTTCTCTCTTTAACAGTCCGTAACAGAACCCTCTAGCTGGTCCTAATTTTTAAAAACGGATGTTGGAAAGCATCCATAACTGCTGATTGTGACCGGAAACAAAATTCATCATCTGGGTATATGCAATTGTCAAAAATGTAGAAATTGTTGAGAAAATCTGCAATTATAGAGCGAAGAGAAGCAATATCTCTCTATCAAAGGATCTGTGAACCAACCCTTTAATTTGCCCTCATTTGGACTGGGAAATTTTCAAAAAACATTGAAACTTGCCGATTGTTACCGAAGACAACTTGCGCCAGCCAAACATAAGCAGTGGGCAAAATTCGAACAAACTCCCAAGAAAGTCGATACTCACCGAACAAATAGAGCTAAAATTCCTCTTTGAAACGGCAAAAAAAAACGAGTTTTGACTTGTAAATTTTTGAAAAAATTCAAATTTACCCATTGCTGCCGAATACAAAGTGCAACATCCATATTCAAATAACTGTGAAAAATCAATGAAATTATCCAGAAAATCGAAACTCGCAGGAATACTAGAGCAGATACTTGGCTACTAAATAGTCTGTAAAACGATCCTCTAACTGGGCATGATTTTCAGTAGCAAATTTGTAAAACTTCTTATCGAGCGCATTGTTACCGAAAACAATCTGCACCATTCCCATTTAAATATCTGTAAAAAAGCTGCAAAATTATTCAGAAAAGCGACACTAAGAGAAATAATAGAACGCAATTTTTTCTTTTAACTGGCCTACAAAAGTGGCTCCTGGCCAGTTCACGATTTAAGTTGCAAATTTTTGAAAAAATCCCATCTGGCCAATTCTTGCCCAAACCAAATGGGACTACCCGCATTTACACTATTGCCAAAATGGATAAAAACTATTGAAACAATTGACACTTGCAGATCTAAAAGCGGGGAAGTTTCTCTATCAAATGATTTGTAAAGCAACATTCAAACTGATTTTCATTTTGAGCGGGGATTTTTTGAAAAAATGCCATTCCGCCGAATGCGACCACAAGACAAATTGCACCATCTCCTTTTAAACAATTGGCAAAAATCGATGGAAAGATCGAAAAACATTTCACTTGCACGAATAATTGAACAAACGTTTCTCTCTCAAATAGTCTCAAAAAGAGTCCTTGAGCTGGTTCTGGTTTTGAAAAGCAAATTTTGAAAAAAGTCCTGTCCTGGCAATTATTACCGAAAGAAATGGCATGATCTGAATCTAGGCAATTGCCAAAAAGCTAGAAAATTATCTAGGAAATCGGCACTTATTAGGCTAAGGGACACGATAAACCTCTATCAAATCCTCTATAACACAACTCCCTAACTCGTCCGTGTTTTACTGGGGAATTTTTGAAAAAAGTCTAACCCGCCGATTGTGCCGGAAAACAAACTGTGCTATCTCGATTTAAACAATTGTCAGAAATCAACGGAACGATCGAGAAAACTTAAACTTAGAGCAATAATAAAGCGGATGCTTCTCTCTTTAACAGTCCGTAACAGAACCCTCTAGCTGGTCCTAATTTTTAAAAACGGATGTTGGAAAGCATCCTTAACTGCTGATTGTGACCGGAAACAAAATTCATCATCTGGGTATATGCAATTGTCAAAAATGTAGAAAATTGTTGAGAAAATCTGCAATTATAGAGCGAAGAGAAGCAATATCTCTCTATCAAAGGATCTGTGAACCAACCCTTTAATTTGCCCTCATTTGGACTGGGAAATTTTCAAAAACATTGAAACTTGCCGATTGTTACCGAAGACAACTTGCGCCAGCCAAACGTAAGCAGTGGGTTAAATTCGAGCAAATTCCCAAGAAAGTCGATACTTGCCGAACAAATAGAGCCAAAATTCCTCTTTGAAACGGCAAAAAAAAACGAGTTTTGACTTGTAAATTTTTGAAAAAATTCAAATTTACCCATTGCTGCCGAATACAAAGTGCAACATCCATATTCAAATAACTGTGAAAAATCAATGAAATTATCCAGAAAATCGAAACTCGCAGGAATACTAGAGCAGATACTTGGCTACTAAATAGTCTATAAAACGATCCTCTAACTGGGCATGATTTTCAGTAGCAAAATTTGTAAAACTTCTTATCGAGCGCATTGTTACCGAAAACAATCTGCACCATTCCCATTTAAATATCTGTAAAAAATCTGCAAAATTATTCAGAAAAGCGACACTAAGAGAAATAATAGAACGCAATTTTTTCTTTTAACTGGCCTACAAAAGTGGCTCCTGGCCAGTTCACGTTTTAAGTTGCAAATTTTTGAAAAAATCCCATCTGGCCAATTCTTGCCCAAACCAAATGGGACTACCCGCATTTACACTATTGCCAAAATGGGATAAAAACTATTGAAACAATTGACACTTGCAGATCTAAAAGCGGGGAAGTTTCTCTATCAAATGATTTGTAAAGCAACATTCAAACTGATTTTCATTTTGAGCGGGGATTTTTTGAAAAAATGCCTTTCCGCCGAATGCGACCACAAGACAAATTGCACCATCTCCTTTTAAACAATTGGCAAAAATCGATGGAAAGATCGAGAAACTTCACACTTGCAGGAGTACCCAAGCAGGAATTTTGTGATTAACTAGTCTAGAAAACCGCCCACTAGATAGTCCCGATTTTGAGTTGCAAATTTTGGAAAACATCGCATTCTGCCTATTTCTACCGAAAACAAACTGCATCATCCGAATTTACACAATTGCCAAAAATCGAGGAAATTATCGAAAAAATTCAGCACTGGCAGAGCTCACAGAGGGAAAACCGTCCTATGAAATAGTCTAGAAAAGAATGATCTAGTTTTTCCCGGTTTGGACTGGGAAATTTTTGAAAACATTATGCTCTGCGGATTGTTACGCAATACAACTTGCCCCAGTCGTATGTAGGCAATGGGGAAAAATCGATAAAATTTCTGAGAAAATTGACACTTACTAAACGAAAAGAGCGCACATTTCTTTGTCAAAGAGCCTATAAAACACACCCCTGTCTGGTACTAGATTTGACTGGTGAATTTTTGAAAAAATTCGAACCTGCCCTTTGCTAGTGAAAACAACCTGCAGCAACCGAATTTAAAAATTTGGCAAAAATCGAGGAAATTATCGAGAAAATCCACACTTATAAAGCTAAGAGATACGAAATTTCTCTATAAAATAAACCATAAAACAAAGCTCCCACTTATCTTGGTTTTGATTGGTGCATCTTTGAAAAAATCCAAACCCGCCGTTTCTTGCCCAAAACAACTTGTGCCCGTCATATGTAGTCAATGGGGAAAAATCGACCAAACTACCGAGAAAATCGACAGTTACCGAACGAAAAGAGCGCACATTTCTGTCTTAACGAGCCTATAAAACAAGCCCCGCGCTGGTCCTAGATTTGACTGGTAAATTTTTGAAAAAATCCGAACCTGTCCATTGCTTCCGAAAACAAATTGCACCATCTGAATTTACAAAATGGCCTAAAATCGATGAAATTACCGAGAAAATCGACACTTATGAAGCTAAGACATACGAAATTTCTCTATAAAATAAACCATAAAACAAAGCTCCCACTTATCTTGGTTTTGATTGGTGCATCTTTGAAAAAATCCAAACCCGCCGATTGTTGCCCAAAACAACTTGCGCTAGTCATATGTAGTCAATGGGAAAAAATCGACCAAATTACCGAGAAAATCGAGAGTTACCGAACGAAAAGAGCGCACATTTCTCTATCAAAGAGCCTATAAACGAAGCCCCTGGCTGCTCCTAGATTTGACTGGTGAATTTTTGAAAAAATGCGAACCTGCTTTTTGCTTTCGGAAACAAACTGCACCATCTGCATTTACAAAATGGCCAAAAATCGATGAAATTACCGAGAAAATCGACACTTATGAAGCCAAAAGATACGAAGTTTCTCTATAAAATAATCCATAAAACAACGCTCCCACTTATCTTCGTTTTGATTGGTGCATCTTTGAAAAACTCCTAACCCGCCGATTGTTGCCCAAAACAACTTGCGCTAGTCATATGTAGTCAATGGGGAAAAATCGACCAAATTACCGAGAAAATCGACAGTTACCGAACGAAAAGAGCGCACATTTCTCTATCAAAGAGCCTATAAACAAAGCCCCTGGCTGCTCCTAGATTTGACTGGTGAATTTTTGAAAAAATGCGAACCTGCTTTTTGCTTTCGGAAACAAACTGCACCATCTGCATTTACAAAATGGCCAAAAATCGATGAAATTACCGAGAAAATCGACACTTATGAAGCCAAAAGATACGAAGTTTCTCTATAAAATAATCCATAAAACAACGCTCCCACTTATCTTGGTTTTGATTGGTGCATCTTTGAAAAAATCCAAACCCGCCGTTTGTTGCCCAAAACAACTTGCGCCCGTCATATGTAGTCAATGGGGAAAAATCGACCAAATTACCGAGAAAATCGACAGTTACCGAACGACAAGAGCGCACATTTCTCTATCAAAGAGCCTATAAACGAAGCCCCTGGCTGCTTCTAGATTTGCCTGGTGAATTTTTGAAAGAATGCGAACCTGCTTTTTGCTTTCGGAAACAAACTGCACCATCTGCATTTACAAAATGGCCAAAAATCGATGAAATTACCGAGAAAATCGACACTTATGAAGCTAAGAGATACGAAATTTCTCTATAAAATAATCCATAAAACAACGCGCCCACTTATCTTCGTTTTGATTGGTGCATCTTTGAAAAAATCCAAACCCGCCGTTTGTTGCCCAAACAACTTGCGCCCGTCATATGTAGTCAATGGGGAAAAATCGATCAAATTACCGAGAAAATCGACAGTTACCGAACGAAAAGAGCGCACATTTCTCTATCAAAGAGCCTATAAACGAAGCCCCTGGCTGCTCCTAGATTTGACTGGTGAATTTTTGAAAAAATGCGAACCTGCTTTTTGCTTTCGGAAACAAACTGCACCATCTGCATTTACAAAATGGCCAAAAATCGATGAAATTACCGAGAAAATCGACACTTATGAAGCTAAGAGATACGAAATTTCTCTATAAAATAATCCATAAAACAACGCGCCCACTTATCTTCGTTTTGATTGGTGCATCTTTGAAAAATTCCAAACCCGCCGTTTGTTGCCCAAAACAACTTGCGCCCGTCATATGTAGTCAATGGGGAGAAGTCCACCAAATTACCGAGAAAATCGACAGTTACTGAACGAAAAGAGCGCACATTTCTCTATCAAAGAGCCTATAAACGAAGCCCCTGGCTGCTCCTAGATTTGACTGGTGAATTTTCGAAAAAATCCGAACCTGTCCATTGCTTTCGAAAACAAATTGCACCATCTGAATTTACAAAATGGCCAAAAATCGATGAAATTGCCGAGAAAATCGACACTTATGAAGCTAAGACATACGAAATTTCTCTATAAAATAAACCATAAAACAAAGCTCCCACTTATCTTGGTTTTGATTGGTGCATCTTTGAAAAAATCCAAACCCGCCGATTGTTGCCCAAAACAACTTGCGCCCGTCATATGTAGTCAATGGGGAGAAGTCCACCAAATTACCGAGAAAATCGACAGTTACCGAACGAAAAGAGCGCACATTTCTCTATCAAAGAGCCTATAAACAAAGCCCCTGGCTGCTCCTAGATTTGATTGGTGAATTTTTTGAAAAAATTCGAACCTGCTTTTTGCCTTCGAAAACAAACTGCACCATCTGAATTTACAAAATGGCCAAAAATCGATGAAATTACCGAGAAAATCGATACTTATGAAGCTAAGAGATACGAAATTTCTCTAAAAAATAATCCATAAAACAACGCTCCCACTTATCTTCGTTTTGATTGGTGCATCTTTGAAAAACTCCAAACCCGCCGATTGTTGCCCAAAACAACTTGCGCCCGTCATATGTAGTCAATGGGGAAAAATCGACCAAATTACCGAGAAAATCGACAGTTACCGAACGAAAAGAGCGCACATTTCTCTATCAAAGAGCCTATAAACGAAGCCCCTGGCTGCTCCTAGATTTGACTGGTGAATTTTTGAAGAATGCGAACCTGCTTTTTGCTTTCGGAAACAAACTGCACCATCTGCATTTACAAAATGGCCAAAAATCGATGAAATTACCGAGAAAATCGACACTTATGAAGCTAAGAGATACGAAATTTCTCTATAAAATAATACATAAAACAACGCTCCCACTTATCTTCGTTTTGATTGGTGCATCTTTGAAAAACTCCAAACCCGCCGATTGCTGCCCAAAACAACTTCCGCCAGCCATATGTAGTCAATGGGGAGAAGTCCACCAAATTACCGAGAAAATCGACAGTTACTGAACGAAAAGAGCGCACATTTCTCTATCAAAGAACCTATAAACCAAGCCCCTGGCTGCTCCTAGATTTGGCTGGTGAATTTTTGAAAAAATGCGAACCTGCTTTTTGCTTTCGGAAACAAACTGCACCATCTGAATTTACAAAATGGTCAAAAATCGATGAAATTACCGAGAAAATCGACACTTATGAAGCTAAGAGATACGAAATTTCTCTATAAAATAAACCATAAAACAAAGCTCCCACTTATCTTGGTTTGATTGGTTGCATCTTTAAAAATCCAAACCCGCCGTTTGTTGCCCAAAACAACTTGCGCCCGTCATATGTAGTCAATGGGGAAAAATCGACCAAATTACCAAGAAAATCGACAGTTACCGAACGAAAAGAGCGCACATTTCTCTATCAAAGAGCCTATAAACCAAGCCCTGGCTGCTCCTAGATTTGATTGGTGAATTTTTGAAAAAATTCGAACCTGCTTTTTGCTTTCGAAAACAAACTGCACCATCTGAATTTACAAAATGGCCAAAAATCGATAAAATGACCGAGAAAATCGACACTTATGAAGCGAAGAGATACGAAATTTCTCTATAAATAATCTATAAAACAACGCTCCCACTTATCTTCGTTTTGATTGGTGCATCTTTGAAAAACTCCAAACCCGTCGATTGTTGCCCAAAACAACTTGCGCTAGTCATATGTAGTCAATGGGGAAAAATCGACCAAATTACCGAGAAAATCGACAGTTACCGAACGAAAAGAGCGCACATTTCTCTATCAAAGAGCCTATAAACCAAGCCCCTGGCTGCTCCTAGATTTGACTGGTGAATTTTCGAAAAAATCCGAACCTGCCCATTGCTACCGAAAACAAACTGCAGCCTCCCAATTTAAACAGTTGGCAAAAATCCCGGAAATTATTTAAAAAATCGACACTCGCAGAATAAATAGAGCAAAAACTTCCCTATCAAATAACCCATAAAACAAGGCTTTATCGGTTTTCCTTTTTGACTGGGAACCGTTTTCGATCAGAAACTCCAGTCAAGCTCACTCACATGCGCCCCTCTTCTTCATTTTATTTAAGCAAAGGCCAGGTACCAGTTGCCGAATCAAAAGATAGGTACCTTGACACCAGACACATAGAAACGCAAGAAGGTGAGCAAAGCCACCTGGTCCAAACAGGTACTGCTGCGCGCTTTCATAGGCAGAAAACCCAAAGAGTCCACCACACGTTTGGTAGGTGGTAGGTAGGTACTCTATAGGCAGGTTGGATATATATAGTTTAGTTAACTGTTAAGCAAATAAAGCCAGTTGGTTAATAAAGCACATGCCAGTACCGAGCAAGTGGGTTTAACGGTACCATTAAAGCAGGCGAACAGAGAAAGCAGTAGATGGAAAAGTCGTTCAGGTGAACAATACAAGCAAGGAAAGGTAGGGCTGGATGTGGGCGGGTCTGTGACGCAACCATTATGGTATTCGTCATTGATCGCGGCTGATATCAGCCAACCATGGACGACCACAGCTGACACATTCAACTGTTTTTTTCTTGCCTTTCTACCCAATCAAACATGCACAAAGTCCTACGGAAAAAATGCGCCTCAATCAAAATTTGCATTAAGCAATATATGCTTAATCTCGGACGTTGCGGGTCTCAAACCATCATCAGGGTAGTTTTCTACAAAAAAATAAGTATCTTGAAGGACATTTTTTGTATTAATCATTATAAGGAACGTTTCGATTCATCAACCATCATCCTCGATGAGTTTAGCCAGATCTTAGACCCTCGCTGCTATTCGATGAAGATTCAGTCAGTACCACTCTGCTTTCGTGCAACAATCAAATTCTGCAACAATCAAATTGGCTGAAGAATTAAAAAATCCGAAGAAAAACCAAATGCAAGCTGCAAGAATTGGCCTCAAATAAACAAATCTTCGTTCTTCTCTCTCTGCTCTCTGGTTCGACGTGTTTGCTTCTTCTTCAGGTACCCACCAACCAACCTTGCGCATTATTTTGCTCGCAACCTAAGCAAGTGGGTTTACAGGTACCCAACTATCAGGAAACCAGAAGAGCCTGAGGACTAAGGCAGGTGGAAACTCAGGTGCAACAGTACCACTGTTTGTAAAAGGCCATCGCCCGTCAGGTTCTGTAATCCTGTCAATTTGCTGTTAGGCATTTCAATGCGCAATGTGCCCAGGCCTGTTCGCTTTGGGTTCAGTGTGGTGGTTGGTACCTTTGCTTTGGTTTGGAGTGCAACTGAAAGTAAAGTAGTACCTTAGAATACAGAGCCCAACTTCTGGGTTCCTGGTCAACAGGTAACAGTAAATCGATTTCCCTTTCGAAAGTATTCGTTGGGAAAATGGACGGATAAAGGGGAGTCTAGTTAGTAGTGACTGTTTTTGTTGGTTTAATTTGGGTGTTATTTACATCCTCAATGCCTCAGTGGGCAACTATTTGGAACATTTACTGCTTTTGGACTAGTTTTGCCCCAACAGCACTCAATATGAGGCCCTTCACTCTAACCAATCATCAACCTGCATTGCAGTCATCACTGGTACTGTCGTCGCTTTCGAGAATATTATTTGCTTACCACAATCATATATGGTACTCCTGAAGAAGGCTTTCTTACAAAGAAGTTGCGATAGAACTCTTCTTCTTCACTTTGCCTCAACTTGCCGCGAAAAAATGGGCTTGCAAAGAACCAAAACCAAGTGGAAGAAAATCTTCAATAATTAGAAGAACCGAGCAAACACTATGTGAACGATTCCTGGGTATGCTTGGTATTTGTAGATGGCATTTCAGTTGTTCCAAGACGAGTTTTCGTATTAGGAAGACAGAAAAGCCGCGCGGTACCATCGCAATTTGTTTCAGCGTTAACCATTCCCCACGCCAGAGGAATTTGAGATATTTAGGAAAAGGCAACCAAATAATGCACGACTATTCGTTGAATTAGGGTGGCAACATCTTCAAAGAGATGAAATTCGAAGAAGCGAAGAATGCACAAGAAGAAATTTTACTGGTCGGAACCTTACATTTTGTTCAGGCGGAACCCGACAGCCACTAAATAAATACACCGCACAGAAATTTGTTGCTTGAGTTCTTTCTTCCTCTCAGTCGTTCATAGTGTAAACACACAATCAATGCGGTTTTGAAGTCATCGAGGACAATGATTTCGCTTGATTTTGTATGAAGATGACCAGGAACCCATAAAGAGCAGAGCAGAGCAGCCCGAAAAAAGCCAGTCAATCGGGTACCGATAAGCCATTCACGGGGTCAACAACCGAAAATTATCAAACCTTAAAGCGAGCAGCTGGTTCACAGCGTGGTTCCAATCGTCTGCCGAGCGTGAAATTCTCAAAATTGTGTTTTTCCTATGGAACCCCACTGGTTGCCCATGAATCCACCTGCATGGTATCGACACCTGACCAATGGTCAGTTTTTTCCTCAGCGCTTTATGCGCGCCTACTCCGAATGGTTACTTCATGGTACTCTAAAATCCACTTGGGCATACCCACCACACGTGTTGGGTTCTTGGCCGCGGTTCTCTTCGTTCATGGTAGTTGTTGGTTGGTTGGTTTTCATGATGGTTTGTGGTTGTTGTTGATGGTACTCTCATGGCATATCAAACTACCATATTGCAACCAACTGTACCAGGCGGGTAGAAGATGAAGAAGAAGCGCAGGTACCATGATGGTAGCAGGTGTTGAACCATGCGTACGAGATTATTTTTTGAAGCAATTTGAAGATGAGTGAGCGGTGGCTTGATGAAATAGCAGCATTTTTATTAATTATCTAAAATATTTTAAATAGTTTGCGATTTTTCTTTTTCTTTAATATACGTTTCGGCTCTCAAATCATCATCAAATGCATTTCCTCCCGAAACAATGCGCGCCTAGGAAAAGATGGTTGCTTGCAGTCAAATTAATAGGCTAAAGGCCAATCTTTATAACGTACGTACGTTTCAGTTCTTAAACCATCATCAGATTAATTTTTCTGTTTTAATTTGTTGTTTTCGAACAAATTTCCTGGGCGGTTTTATTCAAAATTATACATCCCGATCCAAATTTCGGGCTTTTTTTAGAACACATTTAGTCGCTGAGTGCAAATCGCTTTTCAATATACGTTTCGATTCATAATCTATCATCAGACAATTTTTTCAAAATAAAACTCACCTCAATCGAATTTTCTCGCGTTTTTAGTCCATGTTCGACTCAAAATATAAGTCTATCGCTTTTTAACGTACGTTTCAGCTCTTAAACCGCCATCAGATGATTTTTTCTGCATAAAATAGTTTTCGAAAAAACTAAAACTTTGAACGGCTTAATAACATTCCCATAATTAAGTGCGTGCATGAATTTAAGTGAAAGTTTGCCGATTTACAGCCACATTAGTCAGCTACATCCTGTGGAAATTGCAACTGCTGCCTGCCTTCAGAGGCGGAGCTACGATTTTTCTTCGGAATCCAGTGTCCTTCTACTGTACTAAATTTGCTATCTAAAGTTTGGGAGATTCTCAAAATCAGTGAGTGCCTAGATTTGAATGCAACTTTCAGAATTTGTAGCTTCTTTAGTCTGCTCTGAGCTCTGAAAATTTCAATCGTGGTCCGCCTTCAGAGGTGGAGTTAAGATTTTTGTCATTGCGGGCAAGTGCAAGTTTATGGCATCAAACTGGTTGAGTAAATTTTGAAAAATTCCCAAAAATAAGTGGGTGCATGGATTTAAGTGAAAGTTTTACTATTCGTAGGTCAGTTAGTCAGCTACATTCTGTAGAAATTGCAACTGCTGCCTGCCTTCAGAGGCGAAGCTAGAATTTTTTGTTCAGGACCCGGTGCCAGTCTACTTCACTAATTTTACTGTATACAGTTTATATTTTTTTATATATTTAGATAAAAAAAACTTTCTATACTCTATATAGACTTCGTCCCGAGCCGCATTTAGTAAAATTTTGAAGCTAGCTCTAAATCGCTTAATAACATACGTTTCAGTTCTTAAACCATCATCAGATAAATTTTTCTGTATAAAATAGTTTTCGAACAAATTTCCTGGGCGGTTTTATTCAAAATTATGCATCCCGATCCAAATTCCGGGCTGTTTTTTAGAACACATTTAGTCGCTGAGTGCAAATCGCTTTTCAATATACGTTTCGATTCATAATCTATCATCAGACAATTTTTTCAAAATAAAACACACCTCAATCGAATTTTCTCACGTTTTTAGTCCATGTTCGACTCAAAATATAAATCTATTACTTTTTAACGTACGTTTCAGCTCTTAAACCGCCATCAGATGAATTTTTCTGTATAAAACAGTTTTCGAAAAAACGAAATCTTTGAACGGTTTAATTCAAATTTATTCAAAATTGTACATCCCGATCCAAATTTCGGGCTCTTTTTTGAACACATTTAGTCGCATTAGTCCAAATCGCTTTGTAATATACGTTTCGGTTCTTAATCCATCATCAGACAATTTTTTTAATATAAAATTTTTACTCAAATTATAAGTTGATTGCTTTGTAACACACGTTTCAGCTTTTAGACCAAAATCAGATGATTTTTTCTGTTTAAAATACACTGTCGATTCACGTTTCTGGACGTTTTCGATCAAACTTGGACACTGACATCAGATCACACGTTTCGGTTTTACAGCCATCATCAGATAAATTTTGTACCGATAAAAAAACCGTGGCAGATTTCAGTCAAATTTAAACGCCCGGTGAAAATCGTTTCGCTATAACGTACGTTTCGGTTCTCAAATCATCTTCAGTTGAATTTTAACCTAAATTTCGGGTCGTTTTCATTGAAAATTGGATGCATAGAAGTGAAAATCGACTTCCTAGGCTACGTTTCGGTTCTCAAACCATCATCAGATGAATTCTTTATAGAGAATATAGACGCGATCTTAGATGTTTGGACTTTTTAAAAGTAAAATTAGACGAAAATGAACAATCCATTTTAACCTTCGTTTCGGTTTTCAAATCCATCGTCAGATCATTCTTTAGAGAAGAAAATGCATTTTTGCAAGTTTAGTCCCAAAATTCAATAATCGTTAGATCTATAGTGTTGTTTCGGTTCTCAAACCATCATCAGATCAATTTCCTATAGAAGAAAATGCCTCCAGATCGAAATTTCTGCCCGTTTTTACTCAATTTTCGACACAAAATCCAAACCAGTACAACAAATAAGGTACGTTTCGGTACTAAAAACATCATCAAATTATTTTTCCAGTATAAAAATAATTTAGATCGCAATAAGGGGCCGTTTTAGCCTAATTGAGATGCAAAATCTATATCGTTTGCTTTATTGCGACGTTTCGGTTCCCCCCATCATCATCAGATCAATTTCTGACTGATAAAGTGCATCTCGATCTAAGTTTCTGCCCCTTTTCAGAAAAATTTTTATGAAAAATCGAAGTCAGATGGTTTTAAACGTACGTTTCGGTTTTCAAACCATCATCACATTTTTTTAATTTCAGGCAAATTTAGACACAAAATTCAAAATGGCTTGCTTTATAGCGACGTCTCGGGTCTCAAAGTATCGTCAAATCAATTTCCTACAGAAAAAAAACCGTCTCGATCTAAATTCCTGCCCGTTTTTGGGCACAAAACCCTTTGATTTATAAAGTACGTTTCGGCCATGAAGACATTATCAAATGAATTTTTCTGCATTAAAAATAATCTAGATCGCAATGCCTGGCGGTTATTTTCAGCGATATTTGGACGCAAAATCAAAATCCCATACTTTACAGCTTCGTTTCGGTTCTCAAACCATTATCAGATCAATTTATTCTGGATTAGAACGCAGTAAGTGTTCGTTTTCAGCACCAAATCTAGACACAAAATCCACCTGCAAAAGAATGCGCCTGAATCCGACACTTCAGGCCTTTTTCAGTGAAATTTCAAGTGCAAACCGAAGCCAAAAGGTCTTAACGCAGTGGTTCATCCACATTCATGGCGTTTTATGTGTCCCTGATAGTTTCTTCAGCAAAATACAACAGTTGGGCACCATTCAGTGAAGTACCACCACCGTCAAAACAGAACCACCACCGTCAAAACAGAACCAGCAACAAAAACATATGCAGACAAACAAGACAAAAAATATGGATGGAATTGGGTACCAACCAACCAACCACCACCACCTTGCTTCTTCGACCAGTACCATAATACTCTGAACAGTAAATAAAAGCAACCAAAAATTAAGTTGAATGGCAAATTTGGAAGCAAGTTTGAAGGTTTTTTTTGAAGAAACCTTAACCCATTGATCTTCATTCGGTTTGGCTGCCACCAGGAACACAGAATATGAAGAAAGACACTATATCTTCAAAACAACCTAGAAGAAAGAAGTGGGTGGTGGCGGGCAGGTAGAGAAAACGTAAATAAACAAGCCACTTCAGTTGCATCTTCTCGACTTTGACTGTGTTGAAGGTTTTCTTCTAGATAAGCAAGACCCCCCATCCTCTTAGATAATAATTAATAAACTAAAGTAAATTGCAATAAAGTCCTTCCATGTCTTAAGGATGGGTTTCTTGATCACGATCTTCGACAGATATGATCAAAGAGAGTCAACCAAATGATCTAGAAGAAGCACATCTGATCAGGAGAACATAACAACGACCATGTTGGGGCGAAGATTTTCTCAAGAAACGGTCGGTCAGTACGGTCGAAGAATTGTGAAGAAATTGAAGAAACAAACCGTTGTTGGTTGGGTGCCCAAAAGCTTAACCCGTTGATCTTCAGAAAGAACCGCCTAGCAGGAGCGCAGCTGAAAGAGAAGCTCGAATAGTAGCCAACAGGTCGAAAACACCTGAGGTAAAGAATGGGTCAGGTAAAGCGAGCGACGGTCGAACCAACCGGGGGTCGGCTAAATATTTGTGGTTTAAACGGGGAATTAACATGAACTTCCTGAATGTTTTCTGTTGTGTTGGAACAGCTGATGGACAGTGAAAAATGAGCTAAACATATTTTACAGAGCGGGTACTTGGGAGGACTGCGATCGAGCTTGGGCGGTTGGACCCAGAAGGTGAAGTCTTGGTACTGGGGCAGACCTTTAGTAAGTCATCGTAGGTCTTGTTCCTTCATATACAGCACTACGAAATGAGCATGGCCTCGGATGGTTTAGATTTTCCTTCTTTTGATCTATATTGAACTTGCGGGAATCGTTTGCGTTCACTCGGGAATTCCGAATTTATTCTGTTTCGTTTGTTTGTAGATTTTGTATTCGGAATTGCTTCCTGGTAGTGATTTGGCCAAACAATTCCCGCCAATCGGCACTATTTATTACAAGCACGATGATCGACACCTGATGGTTTGTTTTAGTTTGTTTGGTTGATCACGGCAAACGTTTTCGGATGGTGATGGCGAAAATGTTTGCTGGGGTTACGAATCGCCAAAATTGGAACCCCAAATTTCCACATTTCCACACCCAAAACCAACACGAAAAATTCCACTAATCTGGCTTTCGGATGTTCAAATTATCTGCACCTTCTACTTCTTCACACTGCTTCTTCAAGTCGCTTTTTTGTAGATTACCTGAAACTTCCAGATGAGTTTTCATCTGGTTCTGTCACCAAATACACGCAAGCAAGTCAAGGCATTGTGCATATTGAGTAGTGTTGTATCTTTTGGACATTTCTGGCTAAATACAGTCTCCCATTGTGGAGGTCCACCTCACACACTCTCTTGGAGATGGGAAACTGTATTACCTACCGACAAATGATTACACTTAAGGGCTGTTTCCGTGTCAAGATTCACTTTGGGGTCAGACATCGCATGCATGCGGGGGCATGTTGGTTTTAGAGTTTTGCGTCCTTTTTAGAGCACCTTGTAGATTTCACTGTAAATAGGGCAAAATAGTTTGCCGATTTTATACCTCATTATCTTCCTTCTCGATTTCTTCTAGTAGTTTAGTTTGCATTTAGTTTTAGAACCTAATTTACTGGGCCTCATAAGTAGTGGTGCAAAAATGAACCAATGGCCAAATTATACGATTTAGCACAACTCATCTTAGGAGAGTCCACGGAAACCGAAATACAGAGGTTTAAAGTAGTCTTTTCATCCTTTTTTTCAAATAACTCACAAACGATCCTATTGTGTTACCCAGTGTCGTGCCTGCGTAGTGTGACACTTTTTCAATGATGCCGCTCTGTGCGTCTGTGTGCTCCAACACCTCTCCTCTAACGTGGGCACACAGCGGCATCATCGTAAAAGTGTCACACGACGCCGACACGACACAGTGTTACCCAGGCCTACTTAGTTGGTCTCACATCATCAAAAAATTGGAACCAAATTGTAATCATCGAAAGCCCTCAAAGCTTCCAAAGCTGAGTTGCTCACAGTCAATTCACTGTCGCTTTCACTCTGTTTAGGAGCTAGCGCATAAGCTATCGCGCAGCTTCGATATGAAAGAGGATGGCAGCTTATTGGAGGGGGACGAAGTGATGCGCCGCCACCAATCAATGCAGCGTCTGACCAGAGATGGACAGATGGAACCCAGGGAACCGCCCAGAGTCCTACAGGACGAGGAGGGCAACTTGCGGGTGATGGTGAAGAAAAACAAACCGATTTTGGGCATTGCGATTGAAGGGGGCGCAAATACGAAACACCCTCTGCCTAGAATTATTAATATTAATGTGAGTACTGTGAGAAGTAGAGTACTAGACGTGAGGGAGGCTGTGTGTGAATGGATGTAAGTTTGAAGCACATGGACCAAAACAGGTTTATACTGGCCTTATTTTATTATTCCCAACTACAGTTGGGTGATTGATTGGTACTTGAAAGCAGGTTTAACGTCGCCAATGATAGATCCGGCTCGAAGGACCAAAATAGTGTTTTTCTTAATATGAAGCTAATATTTGAAGTAGCGATTCTTGGACCAATTTCAAGAAAAAAACTTCATATGAATGTATGTGGTAAACGCTCTAGCTTTCGAGATACAGGGTGGTAAAGTTTGACATGCACCCAAGTCAGCCCATCAGACTTTTACGCTGCAGTCAAACGATTTTTATTTTTTTAAGCGAAAACCATGCGTCGGACGAAATAAAGGCAAGAGATCAAATTTGCTTGGAAATGAATGAGGATTCCGCATTTTTTTTTTTTGATAATGTAGGAGCCTACCATTTTTTTATAAACTGGCAGCTTCAAAGTGCAATTTGGCGTCCACTGCGTTTGCAAGAGACTTTGCAAAATGCTTTCACTCAAAACCAGAGCCAGATATAGAGATATTTTGAGCACGATTTAATAGAGAATATGTTGCGTTATCACTGCAGCAATTTGCAGTTCAGTCCGAATTTCCCTCAGTTCTTGACATTTTTTTACGTTGGAGACTTCAAAGTGCTGATTGGCAGCCGCCACGTTTAGAAGGAACTTTTCAAAAACTGGTCACTCCACACTAGGATTTGCTAAACGCGTGTATTTGCAGAGTTAAATAGATAAAATATTGCTCTACTAATTGAGCAAATACCTGCTAAGTCCAGTTTTTTTTTCGATTATTGAGAATTTCTTTTCACAAACTTTGATACAAATTTTTCAAATTTTTTTCGCACCATCAGCAGACCCGCTAGAGAGTTATTTTTTGCACCATCCAAAAGAGGAAACTTTAGCCTCATTACTATTGTAATTGCCATTTTATTCTCGCTTTTTTTCAGTTCTTCGACAGAGCGTTAATTTTCTCGGACAATCTGACAGTTTTAATTTTTTAAATCAGAAACTGTGCATTTTTGCAAAAATAAGCGAAAGCGTTTTTTGTTACCAACTGAATTTACAAATAAAACTAATTTTGGGTTGGTGAAAAACCATTGGTGTGCACTTTTTTACCGTCTGGAAACTATAAAATGTTCGACACAGCGTTAATTTTCTCGGACAATCTGACAGTTTTTATTTTTTAAATCAGAAACTGTGCATTTTTGCAAAAATAAGCGGAAGCGTTTTTTTGTTACCAAGTGAATTTGCAATTGAAAAATAATTTTTGGTTGCCAAAAAACCACTGGCGTGCACTTTTTTACCGTCTGGAAACTATAAAATGTTCGACACAGCGTTAATTTTCTCGGACAGTCTGACAGTTTTTATTTTTTAAATCAGAAACTGTGCATTTTTGCAAAAATAAGCGGAAGCGTTTTTCTGTTTCCAACTCAATTTGCAATTGAAAATAATTTTTGGTTACCGAAAAACCATTGGCGTGCACTTTTTTACCGCCTGGAAACTATAAAATGTTCGACACAGCGTTAATTTTCTCGGACAATCTGACAGTTTTCATTTTTAAATCAGAAACTGTGCATTTTTGCAAAAATAAGCGGAAGCGTTTTTCTGTTACCAACTCAATTTGCAATTGAAAAATAATTTTTGGTTACCGAAAAACCATTGGCGTGCACTTTTTTACCGCCTGGAAACTGTAAAATGTTCGACACAGCGTTAATTTTCTCGGACAATCTGACAGTTTTAATTTTTAAATCAGAAACTGTGCATTTTTGCAAAAATAAGCGAAAGCGTTTTTTGTTACCAACTGAATTTACAATTAAAAACTAATTTTGGGTTGGTGAAAAACCATTGGCGAGCACTTTTTTACCGCCCGGAAACTGTAAAATGTTCGACACAGCGTTAATTTTCTGGGACAGTCTGACAGTTTTATTTTTTAAATCAGAAACTGCATTTTGCAATAATCAGCGGAAGCGCTTTTTGTTACCAACTGAATTTGCAATTGAAAAATAATTTTTGGTTGCCGAAAAAACCATTGGCGTGCACTTTTTTACCGTCTGGAAACTATAAAATGTTCGACACAGCGTTAATGTTCTCGGACAATCTGAAAGTTTTTATTTTTTAAATCAGAAACTGTGCATTTTGCAAAAATAAGCGGAAGCGATTTTGTTACCAACTGAATTTGCAACTGAAAAATAATTTTTGGTTGCCGAAAAACCATTGGCGTGCACTTTTTTACCGTCTGGAAACTATAGAATGTTCGAGACAGCGTTAATTTTCTCGGACAACCTGACAGTTTTTATTTTTTAAATCAGAAACTGTGCATTTTTGCAAAAATAAGCGGAAGCGTTTTTTTGTTACCAACTGAATTCGCAATTGAAAAATAATTTTTGGTTGCCGAAAAACCATTGGCGTGCACATTTTTACCGTCTGGAAACTATAAAATGTTCGACACAGCGTTAATTTTCTCGGACAATCTGACATTTTTATTTTTTAAATCAGAAACTGCATTTTTGCAAAAATAAGCGGAAGCGTTTTTTATTACCAACTGAATTTGCAATTGAAAAATAATTTTTGGTTGCAGAAAAACCATTGGCGTGCACCTTTTTACCGTCTGGAAACTATAGAATGTTCGACACAGCGTTCATTTTCTCAGACAATCTGACAGTTTTTATTTTTTAAATTAGAAACTGGGCATTTTTTCCAAAAACAAGCGGAAGCGTTTTTTGATACCAACTGAATTTGCAATTGAAAAATAATTTTTAGTTGCCGAAAAAACATTGGCGTGCACTTTTTTACCATCTGGAAACTATAAAATGTTCGACACAGCGTTAATTTTCTCGGACAATCTGACAGTTTTCATTTTTTAAATCAGAAACTGTGCATTTTGCAAAAATAAGCGGAAGCGATTTTGTTACCAACTGAATTTGCAACTGAAAAATAATTTTTGTTTGCCGAAAAACCATTGGCGTGCACTTTTTAACCGTCTGGAAACTATAAAATGTTCGCCACACTGTAAATTTTATCGGACAATCTGACAGCTTTTATTTTTTAAATCAGAAACTGTGCATTTTGCAAAAAATAAGCGAAAGCGCTTTTTTGTTACAAACTGAATTCGCAATTGAAAAATAATTTTCGGTTGCCGAAAAACCATTGGCGTGCACTTTTTTACCGCCTGGAAACTATAAAATGGTCGACACAGCGTTAATATTCTCGGACACTGATATTTTTTATTTTTTAAATGAGAAACTGCATTTTTCCAAAAATAAGCGGAAGCGTTTTTTTGTTACCAACTGAATTCGCAACTGAAAAATAATTTTTGGTTGCCGAAAAACCATTGGCGTGCACTTGTTTACCCCCTGGAAACTATAAAATGTTCGACACAGCGTTAATTTTCTCGGACAATCTGACATTTTTTATTTTTTAAATCAGAAACTGCATTTTTGCAAAAATAAGCGGAAGCGTTTTTTATTACCAACTGAATTTGCAATTGAAAAATAATTTTTGGTTTGCCGAAAACCCATTGGCGTGCACTTTTTTACCGTCTGGAAACTATAGAATGTTCGACACAGCGTTAATTTGCTCGAACAATCTAATGGCTTTTATTTTTAAATAAGAAACTGAATTTTTGCGGAAAAATTCGAAAGAGCATTTTTGTCCCAACTGAATTTAACATTAGAAACTAAGTTTTGGTTGCAGAAAAACCACTGGCGTGCACTGTTTTACCGCCTGGAAATTCGCGAATATTTAATACGGCGTTACTTTTCTCTGACTGTCTAATGGTTTGAGTTTCTAAATAAGAAACTGAGCATTTTCTTGTTGCCAACTAAATTTATAATTGGGAAATAATTTTTGGTTGCAGAAAAACCATTGGCGTGCACCTTTTTACCGTCTGGAAACTAGCAAATATTTGATACAGCGTTAATTTTCTCGGGCCATCCAACGATTCGAATTTTTTAAATTAGAAACTGTGCAGTTTTGCAAAAAAAACCGAAAGAGAAGATAGAGAGGTTAGGAAAAAAAGAAGAAAAAGTCTGGTCAGTCTGGTTAAAAAAAAGAGCGCTTAGGAAGCCCGTGAAGGGAGGTGAAAAATCACGTCTCATTGACCGGTCTTAAACGAACTGTCACATGTACGAACACGACGTGATAAGCCAATACCGTCTTATATTTTTAGAAGGTTTAAAATGTGCTTTTCCTTGAAAAATAACATTTTCTTCAGTTAGTGAACCGAAACTGACGTAAAATCACCCAATTAGCAACAAAACGCTCCATAAACTGGCCTACATGGGATGACGTCACGCGTCAGCGCTTTGTTCTTGTCGGTGTTGAATAAGCAGGTGATCTGACGTGAGCATGCTGGCTGGCCTGATTTTTACGATTGTTTTGGAAAATGGTGCATTGATTTGAAATATTGCAGGAAAATGGGGCTGCATACTCATGCGGCGGTCTGGAAGTGGGCCAATTAATCCTCTCAGTGGACGGTACCCGAGTGGAGGGGTTACAACATCAGGACGTGGCTCGTCTGATCGCCGAATCGTTCGCTCGAAGAGACCGCAGTGATATTGAATTTACGGTAAACCTGCGGTATTTTTGACGAAAAAAGAACCATTGCAAAGGTGAAAATTCGCAGGTAATCGAGGCGAAAAAAAGCAACATGGAGCCGAAACCAACCGCTCTCATCTTCTTGGAAGCATAACATTTGCTGCGCCTCCCCCCTAGCGACCCTCCGGGGCCGATCGTCACCGAAGAACCGGAAACTGGGGACTGACGGTCCGAACCAATGGCCACTGCGCATGTGCCCACGAGTAGCTGCTGCAGCTGGTGCTTGTGCCAGTAGGCGGCGCCTCATGCGCACTTGTTCCAGTAGCCAGCCAGATTGATTTCGGACCGCAATCTACAACTACTACATATCATTTATAAAAAAAAATAAGCAATCTGTGCACTTTTCGCGCGACAATTCCAAACGCCAAAAGTAGAGTGATATGTTGTTATTTCCTGTCGCTGGAAAGGTCCAAATTTTGCTCTAGCTGTGGTAGGTACCGCAGTTACTTTTGCATTCGCTGATGTTTGTTGTGTTCGGGCACTTTCGATTATAATCCAGACGACTCTCTGTAGCGACCACAAACGAAAACTGCAGGAGAAAATCAATTGTTTCCACTTCAGTTAGTCTCAAGCTTTTGCAGGCTTGAAGTGAACTTCAATTCTCGTCTGTTCCTCACTTTAACCAGAGATTAGTCAACTAATCTCTGCTTTAACTATGGCCCTTTATGCGATCAATGTCTATTGAGATTCTGATGGCGAATCGGCACAACTGTGAACGAGCAGAAGCGAGCAACTAACGATGCAAAAGAGTTGAGTTTAACTTGGAATTAAGGAATTGAGGACGGTTTTTTTCATATCCGGCCAGTTTTTTAATTAAATATACACAAAAACTCAAGAAACATTAAGTTTGTACCGTGCGTTTCACGCATGGAGGTCACCAGCAATACCTCGGTAGAAAGTACTTAACCTAGAAGCTTAAGGGGGTTAGTAAAAGGGTTATTGGAAGCAGATATTCTTCCTTAACCGTCCGCCCCAGTCCTAGTGGTTCGCGCTTGCGCTTTTCATTGCCATGTTGCCGCTATGCAGATATTTGTTACCCAACCATCCGGCCCAGTCCTGGGTGTTCGCCTTGCTTGGATACCGACTCCTAACGATGAACGACTAATGATAAAATTAGCATGAATTTCAGCAACAGCAACCGAACTAAAAGCGTGCTTGAACCACAAGAAACTGTGCTTTTCTGAGGTTATAATTTCATTCGCAAGAGCATATCAATCCGGCAGGACTGGAGCGGATGGTTAGGTCACAAAAATCTGCATGGCGGCAACATGGCAATGAAACGCGCAAGCGCGAACCTCCAGGACTGGGGCGGACGGTTAAGGAAAAAATATCTGCCTATGGGAAACTCTGGGAATAATTTTGAAGTTCCGAATTTCACCACAAGGGGGCGCAATTGAAAAGTCAATATTAAAAATCTAAATTTCTGGGGAATATTTCCTAATTAAGGTATACAGTTGGTACGCTCGTTGCAAAGCTTGGTCAATTTTGCATCTTTTTGGTTGAAGGTCCAGTGACGCAGCGGCCTTGATAGGAGTTATTAATCTAAATTTCCCAAGGTTTCTAACGATTATACTAAAAGTACGCTTTAAATAGGAAAATTTTAAAAAAATGTAAATTTCTTTTTTGTCTTTAAATTTTGCTCAAAAGTGTCTGGTTAATTCGGCCCTTAGTAGAAAAAAAACACTAGCCCAACAACCGCTGGAAATTGGACAACAATCAACAGTTTAGAGCAAGAAACTACGAAAAAAGTGCGATCAAAATGTTGCCCAGAATGTTGTTGAAAAAACGCATTATTAAATTGAAAAATACAGATTTTTGGGGTTCGAAATATTCCAGAAACTCGCTTTGTTTGTAGCAATGTGGCCACACTGTCTAACTTTGATTCAATAGCCCGTTCACAACTAAATTTCCTAGGGCGCGTCGCGCCTGCTTTGTATAGCTGTTTGGCAACACTCGAATATTCTGGTTCAATTATGGAGCATTCCATATTCTAAATCCGTCGAGCTGTCCCGAACCTATTTCGTACTGTCAGTATAATCTCGCTGGCAGCGTTGCCGCTACGGCTTGTTTTTCCGGGCTCGTGGAACTGTGGAACTCGTGGTTATGACTCTCTTTGAAGAGTCATAATCACCAAATCAATCAATCAAGTAGCACTACAACCCGGGGTGGGTCTTGGCGGACTGTACAACTTTTCCCGAGGTACTTCGATCCTCCATCATTCGATGTTCAAAGGGGATGTTCATTTTTTGTAGACCTGACGCAATGTTGTCTCTCCAACGCATTCTGGGTCGTCCAGGTGGTCTTCCTCCCGTAGGAACCTCCTGCCATATCAAGTTCACCAGTTTCTCATCCTGCAGTCTATGCACATGTCCTGCCCATCTCAGCCTCTGGCCCTTGATTTGCTGCCTCACATCCCCATCCATATAAAATCTCCTAATTTCGGCATTTGTTCTCATTCTATATTCATTCGTGGTAGTGTCGTGGTATGGTCCGAAACTGTTTCTCAAGATCTTACGCTCAAACCGCCTGAGTTTTTCTTCGTTCTCTTTTGTAATGGTGCAAGACTCAGACTCAGAAAAAATCTCAAAATCGGTGCAGAGGACAACAGGTGCTTCAGCTGGAAAAGATAATTTTCATGATCATCATTCCACGTCCAGTCAGCATTTTCCTTCGACAGTTCCCTAAGCGGTGCTGTGACTTTGGACTTGTTATACTCCGAACATAACTGTTACAAGACTCAACGCCATTTTTTGAGTAAATTTGCCCCAGATACCCATTACAACACGGTCACGAACCATCGCATCTCAACTGGTATACTCTGTTCTCAGTAGGGAAACGGTCAAACAGCTGGCCCTCCTTCTGCACTACACTGTTAAACTGAACCTCTCAAAAATTACAGCCTGAGGTGAACAATATCCCTCAAACTTTTTTATAACACTATCAATCGTGATTCTTTCTGTGTATGTAAAACTAATATGCAGCTCTAGCCCATCATTCCCAACTAGATTTAGAAAAACTGCAATCTTGGTTTCCTCCGGTTTCGAGCTCGTTGCTCCTGTTGCCGCCAAGAACACTTCAAGCTTTTGACTGAAAGCACTGAAGCACTAGGAGTTCTGGATGCCTGAGAAGATTCTACATCTTCTCTTTTTGATGCACCACTGTTTTCTTGACCGCAAATCAACACGCCACTCACCACCTGACACCATGGAGTATTCTGTGTGTTAATTAAACCTCCCGAACAGCATACTGTCTTCAGCGTAGCTTACATAGATCTCCACGACACTGCCCTGGCAGCGTAGCCAGGTCAAGCACTACCCAACGTGGCCAGTGTATTCTGGGGTGCCTCAGCCCCAGCCACATATATATCATACACAGAGTGTCTCCCCCCATATTTTATGACTTCGGCTGAAGTTTCATCCGTCCCTGCTGCTTTATGGTTCTTCATCTTATTTAGGGCTTTTTGAGTTCCTTCGAAAGAAGGTTCACCGACCGGGAAATCTGCTGTCATATATGTTTCTTCCTTGTGTGTATCTTCGTTTCTACACTCTTCGATCAGTTCCTCGTCGCCGACTATCAACTGTCCCTGGTTATTGCTTAGCATTTGTGTGGATTTTGCCCTATATCCATTTTTCTCTGAGGAGATGGCTTTGGAATGTTCCCTTGATCCTCGCTTAGCTCAATCTCTTTCCACAACTTCATATTTTTCCTGCTTGTACATTCTTTTCTTCGTCCTCATTACTCTTCTTGTTTCTTTTCAGTACTCTTCGTATTCTCTTCTACTTTCATTCGGTTGTAATTCGATCCATCTATTTCTCACCGATAGTCTTTTTTCCAGTTGTTGTCGGCACTCCTCGTCATACCATGTTTTTGTCCTCTTTCTCTTACTTCTTCCGAAGACCTCTTCCGTTGCCTTTTTCATCACTTCAGATGTTTTCCTCCATAACTGTTCAATGTCATTGTAGTCTGTATTTTTGTCGGATTCTAACACTCCCTCTGATCAGGAAATGATCTAAGTCCCCTTCTACCCCTCTGAGTCCTCTCACGTCCATGATTTTGCTGCCATATCTCGCGTCCACAATGATATGATCAATCTGGTTACGGTTGATGTGGTCGTTTGATACCCACGTCTGCTTGTGGATGTCCTCATGTGGGAACACAGTTGACTTGCTCAGCATGTTATTGCTTGCTGCAGTTTCTATTAACCGTTGCCCATTATCACTGGATATGTTATGGAGGCGGCGATTGCCTATTGTCGGAAAGGAACTCGGTTCTTTGATGTTTTGGCATAGAATTCTCCGCATACCATATGCAGTGTCATGTTTTGGCTCTAAAGCGCTCTCCAGCGCATCGTAGAAATCGCCCTTGGTGTCTTCGTCTCTGTCTTCTGTTGGCCCGTGTGCTGAAATGATGGACATGTTGTACCATGTTGTCCCCTTTATTCTGATGTAGCACAGTCTCTCGTTTATTGGTTTGAAATCTAATACATTATGGACTCTTTCATCTCTGATCACAAAACCAGTTCCAAACCTGTGGCCTCCACTGTTACTCCCGCTGAAAAACATGGTGGATTTGCTTCATTGTCTGGCCATCTCACTTCTTGGACAGCTGTTATGGTCATTCCTATGTTTTCCAGTTGCTGCACAGCACCAGTGGAAGCCCCAGGTCTGTACCCGCTCAGTACGTTCCAGGTTCCTATATTCATGTCCGTATTTCGTGGGTAGTTCTGCCCAACTCCCTTTTCAGAGGACCATTTCTTCCTTTCTCGTTAGCCCTGACCCTGCCTTCCACTGGGGTTGGTTACCCAATCTCCAGCAGGGTTGCCCAAGTTATCCAGGGTTCAGGCGTGTGATTGGAGTCACACTTCGCGGAGGTGAGAACAGGAATTGAGTAGGAGGCATCTTATATTTTGTATATCTTATATAACTTCGGAAAAACACCCGGTATATTAACATTCAATGTAGATGCACCTTAAATGGGTGCATTGATCCCACCAGTGTGTGCCACTGTGACACTGATTTTTGAAGAATTCACCCATGAATACAAATGAATCTGTTGATGCTGGCGACTTGGAAAATTCGATGGAAAAATCTCGGTCGATTTTCTGCAGATAAGCTGCGGTAAGAATCCTTTTATTATAATAATTTATATAAATTTATATGACAAAGTGCCCGCTGTTGTTTAATCATTGGAACCCCGAATGTAAGAGTAATTGCGAATTGTAGACTTTTCAAGTTTTACTATAATATGCATTGGAACCATTGTACCAAAACATCAAATCTATCATCAGCAGTAAAATTGTTAATTGTTATAATTGTTGTGTACAGCTTTAGTCGAGAGCTTTCGTCGTTAACTCGCAAGCAAATATGGTTGTGCATATTATACAGTGTCGTATTTTAAATATCGTCAATTTTATATGTTCAACGGGTTTTGGGATTTCCATAATTCCACAATACTGGGTGATTCAAAGCAGCTGTCGGCAGCATTTACGTGGAGGTGGAAAAATATGTATATCTTCAAAAAAAAGGGATATATTTGCGAAAAACCTCATCAGAAATTTGGCAACTATGTATTCGATCGCACCTCCTTAAGGTTATTTAGGTGCATGTAGCTTAATTGGTAAATCAGCAAAGAAAACAGGGAAAAGTCAAACGAAAGAAACTGAAGTGCATTTCATTACCAAGACTTTTTCCATGCACATCCAAAATTGTAGCCTTGTACAACCTCAGGTTTATGGGTTATGGGGGTTTAGACACCAGGATGCACTTTTTTGGCGCACAGAAAATTTAAAAACTTCTTCAAACTGAACGAAAGCTCCAAATCATATGCAATTTTCACGGTCTAATGACTGAAGCTTCTGCTAAAAATATCCAAAAATTCAGCACAAAACTGGGTCAATTTTGGAAGCTGCGAATTTTTAGATGCTGTTTGTACAGTGGGGAAGAAAAAGACAGAAAATTAAAACATGCCCTGAAACTGAACGGGACCTTTAAATTAACTGAAAGTTTCAACACTTGATAACTGCGGCTTTAGTTACTAACACAGGAAACAGCAGTTTCCTATCTGCTACGGTTTGGCAGTTCTCAATTTTTTTTCAAACACGTGTATTTTGCACTTTTCAGACTCTTTTCCTGCTACCAGGAAGTTGAAAAATTCATAGAAAGTGAAAGAAACCGTAAAATCAAATGAAATTTTGAACGCCTAATCACTGAGCCTTCTGCTGCAGGTGTCCAAAATTGCAGTTTTATAGTCACTCAACTTTGGAAGTTGTGCATTTTGAGACACTGACACACTTTTCCTTCACACAGAAAAACTAAAAAAAATTATAATGCTTGCACGGGAGCTTCAGCAACTAAGACTAACAACTGCAGCCTTTATAATAGCTACAGTTCGAAACTTTTAGATTTTTAGGTGCAGCTGTGCACGTTTGAGACCCCTGCAGCACAAAAAAAAATAAAAATTTACATTTTATTCCTCACGATAAATTCAGGACAAACTTGAAAAATCAACGAAAGCTCCAAATCTATTAAAATGTTAGCTGGACTACAGATATTCAAAACTACAGCCCAAAAATCTGCAGTTTTACATATTCAACTTCCCACCCTTAATTTCGTTCTTGTAGTTACAAATATGAAAAATCCGAAAAGCACGTCAATTTTATTTGTAAGGGGGACACTTTAAATTAATATTTTTAGCGTTCTTGTTTCAATCACATCGTTTTAAAGGGCCTTCAATTCTCTTTTCAGTGGTATCCTACTTTGTTGCTTTTTGTCCAGAGGTTTCCGACTAATCGCGTTTCAAAGTTGCAGAAACCATTAAACTTTCCCTCATTGCGAAGTTGGTTTCCAGTTGGCGGAAGTTGCGTTGGCTCTCCTTGCGGTACAAATTATTCTTTGAACTTCTCCCTAACTTTTTCGGAAAACTTCACGGAGAATTGATCGGCATTCTGCTGCCAATTCGCCTTTTAAGGTCATCAATATCAGCAGGTTGTGTCTTATAGACAATGGACTTTAGATGTCCGCAAAGAAAAAAGACTGAGGGTGTTAAATCAGGTGATGTTGGAGGCCATTCAATTAGTCCCCTTCTGCCAATCCATCAATTCGGGAATCTCTCGTGTAACCACCGTCGGAACAGAAGAAAATAATGAGGTGAAGAACCGTCCTGCTGGAATGTTAACCAATCCTCCTGAAAAACTGAATTACCTTCTGTATCAATTTGAGTTTCTAGCTCAAGTGTGGTAAGAGGATCAATGGTTTCTTCAAGCATCTTAAACCACAGATTACCTGTCAAGTTTCCTCAATAAATAAAGGACCAATATGGCATTTTCAAAACTACCCCAGGCGGGATAAAGCAAGATGCCCTCAATCCCGCACTGAACATCAGTCTGCCTCATGGATTCTGGGGGAGGCAAAAGTTCGATACGAGATGAGAGGAAAAAGAAGACCCTTACTGGTTTGCCACATACAACATCCGAACTAGGCGACTAGAAAAACATCTGGAGGACCTAGAACCACAGCTTGAAAAACATCAAGATGGGACATCTAAGACTACGTGAGACCTAAGAATTCCAGGGGCAGACAGTCTACCGTGCTTAAGTCGGGATCATGTAACCTTTTCCAAAGGCAACTTCACCGTACCACCATCATCTTGAGGCGGGTACGCTCCTGTCTTCGTCCACCACAGATCAAACAACCAAATCACCAGCAGCAGAAGCGATATCAGACCGAAACCTAAATGCTAGACCAACAGAAGAGGGAAGTGAGTGGAACCCGTTCTTGGTCACGAAGATTTCTGACTGTTAACAAGCTTGGCGGCCGAGCGAACCACATCGGATGATCCAAGCGTGACTTCCCTCAACGCTAAAATTGCGAGCGAAACAAGTGGAGACCCGGACAGCATTGGTTCAGACGGCCTGGCACGAGAAACGACAGGGGACAGTTACTATTAGGAATCATAAACAAGAAGAAGATGGTCTCTGTAGGAAACGTTTTTCTAACTCACGTCTCAGCAACGAAAGTGGACGTGGAGAAGCCGAATGGAACAGGTAAAGAAACGAGATTTGATTATATCCTAAACACAGCGAAACAGCACTGGGTGGATGTATATGTTCTAAATCGTTTCAATGCAGGAATTGACCACCAGCTTGTGAGAGCAAAAATATGCAGAAATACTCGGATCGAAGAAAAAAGATGATCCAGAAAGGATCGTTAGCGCCCCTACTTGACTCCAACACAAGAGAGATTAATATCACTCCTACATAGAACGAAAACTTCAACCTGTAGAGAGGTGAAAGATCTAGACCTTAACATCCTACCCGAAAAAATAACCAAGAGCATCCAAACCTCAGGGCAAAAGGCAGGCCATCAAAGGTTAGTGCAACCACAATAAATCTGCAAAAGACTCGAAGAGAGATGGATAGAGACTCGCCAGACTACCGAGTCCTAGGCAAACAAGTAAAGAGAGATAAGGAGTGATCGAAGAATCCATAACACCCATCTCATACAGCAAGCAATTGAAGACAACCTTAACATGAAGGAATTGAGATCGAGTATGACAAGAGGAAAACAGACCATACGAAAAATGAGAAATGAACAAGGAACAGTAGTGTATGAAGAGCAGGAGATCGTGACCATCTTCAAAGCTTCTACCGAAAGCTCTACAGACAGGAAATGCTAGACGCACGTTACCAGAGAGATAACAGAGCACACATTCTAAATGTGGGATCAGAGGAAATACCGGAGATCGATACATCCGAACCAGAAGAGCCATGAGTCTATGAAAAACCGCAAGGCTCCAGGAGAAGACCGCATTACGGTGAAATGCTGAAAGAAGGGGAGCAACACTGAAAAAAGCAATTCTCATTCTGCTCAATAAGTGTCTGGAGGAGGGCCACATCCTGGAAGCATGGAGAAACGCCGAGGTCAAAATCCTATTTAAAAAAGGAGAATGTAGCCCATCAGCCTCCTATCTAGCTTAAAATTGCTTAGCCAGATCCTGACCAGACGCCTGAGCAAAACTAGACTTCTAACAACCCATAGAACAAGCGGGATTCTGAAAAGGAGAAACCGGCCGTATCCAGAGTTCGCGGACACTGATGGAGAACTGTAGGAAATACACTGTCCCTCTTCACCATGGGTTCGTCAACTATCAAAAGGTATTTGACTCGGTAGAAGAATGGGCAGCACTAAATGAATTGGATAAAACTAGGGTCGACTCACGATACTCCACTCGGATAAAGAACTGCTACAAGAATGCCACTTTTCACGTGAAGATAACAGAAGACCTCAACACAGAAAAGGAGTTAGACATGGAGACTCAGTATTTCCTAAAACTTTTCACCATGGCTTGGAGGAGTATTCAAGACTTTAGATGGGAGTTAAAAGGCATTATCATTGACGGGGGGTACAAGAGCCCTCTACGTCTTGCAGGCGACATTGTCCAGTTTAGCAATGATCATGAGGAGCTCACCACATGTTAAAGGAGCTAAAAGAAGCTTCACACAGTGGGGCTTCAGATGAACTTAGGTAAGACCAAGATCATGAGTCCTCATAACACCCAGGTCATCCTAGACAACATTAATATTGAAACAGTGGATGATAGTATATAGCCATAAAAGAAAGTTAGGGAGTGAAAACCAAACGATGGAGATAGCAAGAAGGGTGCGCCTCACCTGGGCAAAGTATGGTAACCGCTCTCACATCCTAAGAAATCCTAGAACTGTAATTAATCTAAAGCGGAAGGTGTTCGAGAGCTGCATTCTACCGGTCATGACGTATGGCCTTGAGACTAAGACCTTCAAACAAAAAAGGGTCATTCGCGTGAGAGTGTGTCAGAGAGTCATCGAACGTTCAATACTGGGTATTAGCCGTAGGGACAGAATAAGGAACGAGAACATTAGGAGGAGGACGGGAGTCTCAAACGTCAGGGAAACGGTGGAAAGGAATAAGTGGAGAGAGGAACGATGTCAAGTGGACCAAGGCCATCCTCCAATGGCGACCTAGGGAAACAAAAATAAGTGTTGGGCGACACCATACGAGGTGGAGGGACGACTTCCAGAGACTCGCCGGGAAAAACTGGATCCAAGCCGCCCAATACTGACTACACTAGAGACAAGTGGAAGAGGCCTACGTTGAGGAGTGGACGAAAAGGGTTAATGAGAAGAAGAATGAGATTTCCAAGAATACCAGCCGAAAAATTAATTTTTGAGGATATTGTATAGTTTTAAGAGGCAGGGGACGGTCATGCCACTGAAAGGAGAATTGAAGGCCCACTGAAAGGAGAATTGAAGGCCCTCTTAAACGATGTGCCACTTGACCCCCATTCCCATTAAGATTCTAAAGGTGACATCTACCCCTCCTAGGGGGTGGAAACAAGAAGGCTAAAAAATTATTTAAAGTATTCCCCTTACAAATGAAATTGCCTCTCTATCCGATTTTTCGATTTTTGACTGTAAGAGAGATATTAAGGGTGGGAAGGTTTCAAATGACCCTCGTATGAAAATTGAGAGACTTGACGATTTACAAAAATTGCCGTGCGAAACTCTCAACAGCAACAAGAATGACGCCGATTGTGAATCACCCTGTCTAAATCTCTTCATCTGTACAGGTTGGTTCCGGTTTCAATTCACCCACTTCACCATTGTTACAAGTTCTGCGTCTAGAGTGTGTCAATTGAAAGTGAGCC
>JAJTJO010000046.1:69758-95061 GCA_024550625.1 Dendroctonus valens
GGTCGTCCAGGTGGTCTTCCTCCCGCAGGAACCTCCTGCCATATCAAGTTCACCATTTCTCAGCCTGCAGTCTATGCACATGTCCTGCCCATCTCCGTCTCTGGCCCTTGATTTGCTGCCTCACATCCCCATCCATATAAAATCTCCTAATTTCGGCATTTGTTCTCATTCTATATTCATTCGTGGAGTGTCGTGGTATGGTCCGAAACTGTTTCTCAAAATCTTAAGCTCAAACCGCCTGACTTTTTCGTTTCTTTTAATGGTGCACGTCTCAGACTCAGAAAAAATCTCAAAATCGGTGCAGAGGACAACAGGTGCTTCAGTTGGAAAAGAGACTTTTCATGGTCACATTCCACGTCCAGTCCACATTTCTTAGACAGTTCCCTAAGCGGGGCTGCGACTTTGGACTTGTTATACTCCGAACATAACTGTTACAAGACTCAACGCCATTTTTTGAGTAAATTTGCCCAATACCCTTACAACACGGTCACGAACCATCGCATCTCAACTGGTATACTCTGTTCTCAGTAGGGAAACGGTCAAACAGCTGCCCTCCTTCTGCACTACACTGTTAAACTTGAACCTCTCAAAAATTACAGCCTGAGGTGAACAATATCCCTCAAACTTTTTATAACACTATCAATCGTGATTCTTTCTGTGTATGTAAAACTAATATGCAGCTCTAGCCCATCATTCCCAACTAGATTTAGAAAACTGCAATCTTGGTTTCCTCGGTTTCGAGCTCGTTGCTCCTGCTGCCGCCAAGAACACTTCAAGCTTTGACTGAAAGCACTGAAGCACTAGGGGTTCTGGAGGCCTGAGAAGATTCTCCATCTTCTCTTATGGTGCACCACTGTTTTCTTGACCGCAAATCAACATGCCACTAACCACCTGACACCATGTAGTATTCTGTGTGTTAATTAAACCTCCCGAACAGCATACTTTCTTCAGCGTAGCTTACACATACCTCCATGACACTGCTCTGGCAGCGTTGCCAGGCAAGCACTACCCAACGTGGTCAGTGTATTCTGGGCTGCCTCAGCCCCAGCCACATATATATCATACACAGAGTGTCTCCCCCATATTTTATGATTCGGCTGAAGTTTCATCCGTCCCTGCTGCTTTATGGTTCTTCATCTTATTAGGGCTTTTTGAGTTCCTTCGAAAAAGGTTCACCGACCGGGAAATCTGCTGTCATATATGTTTCTTCCTTGTGTATCTTCTCTACACTCTTCGATCAGTTCCTCGTCGCCGACTATCAACAGTCCCTGGTTATTGCTTAGAATTTGTGTGGATTTTGCCCTATATCCTTTTTTCTCTGAGGAGATGGCTTCGTAATGTTCCCTTGATCCTCGCTTAGGTCACACAACTCTTTCCACAACTTCATATTTTTCCTGCTTGTACATTCTTTTCTTCGTCCTCATTACTCTTCTGTTTCTTTTCAGTACTCTTCGTATTCTCTTCTACTTTCATTCGGTTGTAATTGGATCCATCTATTCTCACCGATAGTCTTTTTCCAGTGTTGTCGGCACTCCTCGTCATACCATGTTTTTGTCCTCTTTCTCTTACTTCTTCCGAAGACCTCTTCCGTTGTCTTTTTCATCACTTCAGATGTTTTCCTCCATAACTGTTCAATGTCATTATAGTCTGTATTTTTGTCGGATTCTAACACTCGCTCTGATCAGGTAATGATCTGGGTCCCCTTCTGCCCCTCTGAGTCCTCTCACGTCCATGATGTTGCTGCCATCTCGCGTCCACAATGATATGATCAATCTGGTTACAGTTGATGTGGTCGTTTGATACCCACGTCTGCTTGTGGATGTCTTCATGTGGGAACACAGTTGACTTGCTCAGCATGTTATTGCTTGCTGCAGTTTCTATTAACCGTTGCCCATTATCGCTGGATATTATGGAGGCAGCGATTGCCTATTGTCGGAAAGAAACTCGGTTCTTTGATGTTTTGGCATAGAATTCTCCGCATACCATATGCTGTCATGTTTTGGCTCTAAAGCGCTCTCCAGCACATCGTAGAAATCGCCCTTGGTGTCTTCGTCTTTGTCTTCTGTTGGCCCGTGTGCTGAAATGATGGACATGTTGTACCATGTTGTCCCCTTTATTCTGATGTAGCACAGTCTCTCGTTTATTGGTTTGAAATCTAACATTATGGACTCTTTCATCTCTGATCACAAAACCAGTTCCAAACCTGTGGCCTCCACTGTTACTCCCGCTGAAAAACACGGTGGATTTGCTCCATTGTCTGGCCATCTCACTTCTTGGACAGCTGTTATGTCCATTCCTATGTTTTCCAGTTGCTGCACAGCACCAGTGGAAGCCCCAGGTCTGTACCCCGCTCAGTACGTTCCAGGTTCCTATATTAATGTCCGTATTTCGTGGGTAGTTAACCTCTGCCAACTCCCTTTTCAGAGGACCATTTCTTCCCTTTCTCGTTAGCCCGACCCTGCCTTCCACTGGGGTTGGTTACCCAATCTCAGCAGGGTGCCCAAGTTTATCCAGGGCTTCAGGCGTGTGATTGGAGGCACACTTCGCGGAGGTGAGAACAGGAATTGAGTAGGAGGCATCTTAGATTTGTATATCTTATATAACTTCGGAAAAACACCCGGTATATTAACTTCAATGTAGATGCACCTTAAATGGGTGCATTGATCCCACCAGTGTGTGCGCACTGTGGACATTGATTTTTGAAGAATTCACCCATGATACAAATGAATCTGTTGATGCTGGCGACTTTGGAAAATTCGATGGAAAAATCTCGGTCGATTTTCTGCAGATAAGCTGCGGTAAGAATCCTTTTATTATAATAATTATATAAATTTATATGACAAAGTGCCCGCTGTTGTTTAATCATTGGTACCCCGAATGTAAGAGTAATTGCGAATTGTAGACTTTTCAAGTTTTACTATAATATGCATTGGAACCATTGTACCAAAACATCAAATCTATCATCAGCAGTAAAATTGTTAATTGTTATAATTTGTTGTGTACAGCTTTAGTCGAGAGCTTTCGTCGTTAACATCGCAAGCAAATATGGTTGTGCATATTATACAGTGTCGTATTTAAATATCGTCAATTTTATATGTTCAAACGGGTTTTGGGATTTCCATAATTCCACAATACTGGGTGATTCAAAGCAGCAGTCGGCAGCATTTACGTGGAGGTGGAAAAATATGTATATCTTCAAAAAAAAAGGGATATATTTGCGAAAAACCTCATCAGAAATTTGGCAACTATGTATTCGATCGCACCTCCGTTAGGTATTTAGGTGCATGTAGCTTAATTGGTAAATCAGCAAAGAAAACAGGGAAAAGTCAAACGAAAGAAACTGAAGTGCATTTTCATTACCAAGACTTTTTCCATGCACATCCAAATTGTAGCCTTGTACAAGCTCAGGTTTATGGTTAATGGGGGTTTAGGACACCAGGATGCACTTTTTTGGCGCACAGAAAATTTCAAAAACTTCTTGAAACTGAACGGAAGCTCCAAATCATATGCAATTTTTCAAGGTCTAATGAATCAGGCTTCTGCTAAAAATATCAAAAATTCAGTTCAAAACTGGGTCAATTTTGGAAGCTTGCGAATTTTTAGATGCTGTTTGTACAGTGGGGAAGAAAAAGACAGAAAATTAAAACATGCCCTGAAACTGAACGGGTCCTTTAAATTAACTGAAAGTTCAACACTTGATAACTGCGGCTTTGGTTACTAAGCACAGGAAACAGGAGTTTCCTATCTGCTACGGTTGGCAGTTCTCAATTTTTTTTCAAACACGTGATTTGGCACTTTTCAGACTCTTTTCCTGCTATCAGGAAGTTGAAAAATTCATAGAAAGTGAAAGAAACCGTAAATCAAATGAAATTTTGAACGCCTAATCACTGAGCCTTCTGCTGCAGGTGTCCAAAATTGCAGTTTTATAGTCACTCAACTTTGGAAGTTGTGCATTTTGAGACACTGACACACTTTTCCTTCACACAGAAAACTAAAAAAATTATATATGCTGCACGGGAGCTTCAGCAACTAAGACTAACAACTGCAGCCTTATAATAGCTACAGTTCGAAACTTTTAGATTTTTAGGTGCAGCTGTGCACGTTTGAGACCCCTGCAGCACAAAAAAAAATTAAAAATTTACATTTTATTCCTCACGATAAATTCAGGACAAACTTGAAAAATCAACGAAAGCTCCAAATCTATTAAAATGTTAGCTGGACTACAGATATTCAAAACTACAGCCCAAAAATCTGCAGTTTTACATATTCAACTTCCCACCCTTAATTTCGTTCTTGTAGTTACAAATATGAAAAATCCGAAAAGCACGTCAATTTTATTTGTAAGGGGGACACTTTAAATTAATATTTTTAGCCTTCTTGTTTCAATCACATCGTTTTAAAGGGCCTTCAATTCTCTTTTCAGTGGTATCCTACTTTGTTGCTTTTGTCCAGAGGTTTCCGACTAATCGCGTTTCAAAGTTGCAGAAACCATTAAACTTTCCCCTCATTGCGAAGTTGGTTTCCAGTTGGCGGAAGTTGCGTTGGCTCTCCTTGCGGTACAAATTATTCTTTGAACTTCTCCCTAACTTTTCGGAAAACTTCACGGAGAATTGATCGGCATTCTGCTGCAATTCGCCTTTTAAGGTCATCAATATCAGCAGGTTGTGTCTTATAGACAATGGACTTTAGATGTCCCCAAAGAAAAAAGACTGAGGGTGTTAAATCAGGTGATGTTGGAGGCCACTCAATTGGTCCCCTTCTGCCAATCCATCAATTCGGGAATCTCTCGTGTAACCACCGTCGGAACAGAAGAAAATAATGAGGTGAAGAACCGTCCTGCTGGAATGTTAACCAATCCTCCTGAAAAACTGAATTACCTTCTGTATCAATTTGAGTTTCTAGCTCAAGCGTGGTAAGAGGATCAATGGTTTCTTCAAGCATCTTAAACCACAGATTACCTGTCAAGTTTCCTTCAATAAATAAAGGACCAATAATGGCATTTTCAAAACTACCCCAGGCGGATAAAGCAAGATGCCCTCAATCCCGCACTGAAACATCAGTCTGCCTCATGGATTCTGGGGGAGGCAAAAGTTCGATACGAGATGAGAGGAAAAAGAAGACCTTACTGGTTGCCACATACAACATCCGAACTAGGCGACTAGAAAAACATCTGGAGGACCTAGAAACACAGCTTGAAAACATCAGATGGGACATCTAAGACTACGTGAGACAAGAATTCCAGGGGAGACAGCTACCGTGCTTAAGTCGGGACATGAACTTTTCCAAAGGAACTTCACCGACCACCATCATTTGGAGGCGGTAGCTCTTCTCGTCCACCACAGACTCAAACACCAAATCACCAGCAGCAGAGCGATATCAGACCGAAACCTAAATGCAAGACACAGAAGAGGAAGTGGAAACAGTTCTACGAAGATTTCTTGACTGTTAACAGCTTGGGGGCGAGCGAAACACACGGTGATCCAAGGGTGACCTCAACGCTAAAATTGGAGAGAAAACAAGTGGGAGACCCGGACAACATTGGTTCAGACGGCCTGGGCACGAGAAACGACAGGGGACAGTTACTATTAGAATTCATAAACAAGAAGAAGATGGTCTGTAGGAACACGTTTTTCTAACTAAGTCTCAGCAACGAAAGTGGACGTGGAGAAGCCCGAATGGACAGGTAAAGAACGAGATTGATTATATCCTAAACACAGCGAAACAGCACTGGGTGGATGTATATGTTCTAAATCGTTTCAATGCAGGAAGTGACCACCAGCTTGTGAGAGCAAAAATATGCATAAATACTCGGCTCGAAGGAAAAAAGATGATCCAGAAAAGTCGTCAGCGACCCTACTTGAACTCAAACACAAGAGAGATAACTATCACTCCTACATAGAACGAAAACTTCAACCTGTAGAGACGGTGAAAGATCTAGACCTTAACATTCTATCCGAAAAAATAACCAAGAGCATCCAAATCTCAGGGCAAAAGGCAGGCCATCAAAGGTTAGTCCAACCACAATAAATCTGCAAAAAACTCGAAGAGAGATGGATAGAGACTTGCCAGACTACCGAGTCATAGGCAAACAAGTAAAGAGAGAGATAAGGAGCGATCGAAGAATCCATAACACCTATCTCATACAGCAAGCAATTGAAGACAACCTTAACATGAAGGAATTGAGATCGAGTATGACAAGAGGAAACAGACCATACGAAAAATGAGAAATGAACAAGGAACAGTAGTGTATGAAGAGCAGGAGATCGTGACCATCTTCAAAGCTTCTACCGAAAGCTCTACAGACAGGAAATGCCTGGCATACGTTTCCAGAGAGATAACAGAGCACAAATTCTAAATGTGGGATCGGAGGAAATACCTGAGATCGATACATCCGAACTGGAAGAGGCAATGAGATCTATGAAAACCGCAAGGCTCCATGAGAAGACCGCATACGGTGGAAATGCTGAAAGAAAGGGGAGCAACACTGAAAAAAGCAATTCTCATTCTGCTCAATAAGTGTCTGGAGGAGGGCCACATCCTGGAAGCATGGAGAAACGTCGAGGTCAAAATCCTATTTAAAAAAGGAGAATGTAGCCCATCAGCCTCCTATCTAGCTTGTAGAAATTGCTTAGCCAGATCCTGACCAGACGCCTGAGTAAACAAACTAGACTTCTAACAACCCATAGAACGAGCGGGATTCTGAAAAGGAGAAACCGGCCGTATCCAGAGTTCGCGGACACTGATGGAGAAATGTAGGGAATACACTGTCCCTCTTCACCATGGGTTCGTCAACTATCAAAAGGTATTTGACTCGGTAGAAGAATGGACAGCACTAAATGAATTGGATAAAGCTAGGGTCGATTCACGATACTCCACTCGGATAAAGAACTGCTACGAGAAGTGCCACTTTTCACGTGAAGATAACAGAAAACCTCATCACAGAAAAGGAGTTAGACAAGGAGTTAGACAAGAAGTATTTCCCAAAACTTTTCACCTTGGCTTTGGAGGGAGTTTTCAAGACTTTAGGTTGGGAGTTAAAAGTGCATTATCATTGACGGGGGGTACAAGAACCCTCTACGTTTTGCAGGCGACATTGTCCTGGTTAGCAATGATTATGAGGAGCTCACCAACATGTTAAAGGAGCTAAAAGAAGCTTCACAAGCAGTGGGGCTTCAGATGAACTTAAGTAAGACCAAGATCATGAGTCGTCATAACACCCAGGTCATCCTAGACAACATTAATATTGAAACAGTGGATGAATATTTATATTATAATATAAAATAAAGTTAGGGAGTGAAAACCAAACGATGGAGATTGCAAGAAGGGTGCGCCTCACCTGGGCAAAGTATGGTAACCGCTCTCACATCCTAAGAAATCCTAGAACTGTAATTAATCTAAAGCTGAAGGTGTTCGAGAGCTGCATTCTACCGGTGATGATGTATGGGCTTGAGACTATGACCTTCAAACAAGAAAGTGTCAATCGCCTGAGAGTGTGTCAGAGAGTCATCGAACGTTCAATACTGGGTATTAGCCGTAGGGACAGAATAAGGAACGATAACACTAGGAGGAGGACGGGAGTCTCAAACGTCAGGGAAACGGTGGAAAGGAATAAGTGGAGAGGAGGGACGATGTCACGTGGACCAAGGCCATCCTCCAATGGCGACCTAGGGAAACAAAAATAAGTGTTGGGCGACCCCAGACGAGGTGGAGGGACGACTTCCAGAGACTCGCCGGGAAAAACTGGATCCAAACCGCCCAATATCGACTACACTGGAGACAAGTGGAAGAGGCCTACGTTCAGGAGTAGACGAAGATGGGTTAATGAGAAGAAGAATGAGATTTCCAAGAATACCAGCCGAAAAATTAATTTTTGAGGATATTGTATATGTTTTAAGAGGCAGGGGACGGTCATGCCACTGAAAGGAGAATTGAAGGCCCACTGAAAGGAGAATTGAAGGCCCTCTTAAACGATGTGCCACTTGACCCCCATTCCCATTTAAGATTCTAAAGGTGACATCTACCCCTCCTAGGGGGGTGAAACAAGAAGGCTAAAAAATTAATTTAAAGTATTCCCCTTACAAATGAAATTGCCGTCTCTATCCGATTTTTCAGATTTTTGACTGTAAGAGAGATATTAAGGGTGGGAAGGTTTCAAATTGACACCTCGTATGAAAATTTGAGAGACTTTGACGATTTACAAAAAATTTGCCGTGCGAAACTCTTCAACACAGCAACAAGAATGACGCCGATTGTGAATCACCCTGTCTAAATCTCTTCATCTGTACAGGTTGGTTCCGGTTTCAATTCACCCACTTCACCATTGTTACAAGTTCTGCGTCTAGAGTGTGTCAATTGAAACGTGAGCCACCCTGTAATGACTTCGTTTCCTTCGACCTTCATTATTAAAGGGTCGGTTTCCTAGCACATGCTTGATACAGGGTGTTAACGAGTAATGCGATTTCCCATAAACCCGGACAATGCGAAGCAATCACCTCCTCAAATGAAATGTTTTAAAATATGACAATCGGTGACACATCCTGCAAAATCTAGAGGGAGAGGCACTTAGAATCAATCACCCGTGAATCATATTGTACATACATAAAAAATATATATTTTAACATATATATAAATACTAATTATTTTCTACAAAGCTATTTATTAATGTAGACCTTCAGGATATTATATAACATGCGGAGCCTCGTAGATATATGGCCGTGCCAAACTACCTATTTACAATATCAAACATCACATTGCATCCATTCAAAGGTAATAAATTATTGTTAATTATTTTATTATCGCCTGTCGAAACGCGACAGCCTTGGATTAGATCCAGATATACAGGGTGAGCGCCGAGGCATTAGAGGTGTGAAACTTAAACACCCTGTAAATAAAAGATAGTTCAAAAAGTCAAAAAACCCGTTTTGAGATGTCAAGTCTATCTTGATGCCTTTGGTGTTGACATCCAAAAAAAAAATTGGTTTCTTTGTTCAACTGGGAGCATGTCGCACTTTGAGAATTTTTGCATTGTTGCCACCCTGTAGAAACTATGTCCGAAGTGGTTAACTTTTGCTAAAACACACACTTGGCAGCAATCGGGATTTATACTGGTCCAAAATTAGAGCAAATTTGGCTGTTTAGTGTTTATTTCGTAAAATTGCATGAAAATGGTGAGTTTTAAAGGCTTTTTCTAACGTTTTGCAAGCACGAGTAGCTTACATCTTCAGAGGTGGTTGCAAGCCGCGTGCTTGCGAAACGTCAGGAAGAAATTGTTTTCCCCGATGGCCTAGAAGCGCCAAAACTCATCAGTTTCATGCTTCATGCTTGAACGTATCTGGGATTTCACGGCGGCCACCCTGTATACAGAGTTTCACCTTAGTTTCCGGCACAATCCACTGTATGAAACTACTTAAGTCCTAGATTAAAGAAAAAATTTTTGGTACCTACAGGATGATTCAAAAATCAGTTTACTGGAGTGACTCGATCACAACGCACATTTTCAATTTTCAATCAATGAAAAATAACGTTTTTCATGTTCAAAATACTGTTTCAGGAAGAATTCTACTTTATATTTGAGGAGTAAAAGTATCTACATGTAATCACAGGCGAGGAAAAGCGTCGAAAAAATTTTTTTTGAAATTTCCAAAAATGTGTGGTTTCTGAACACTAAAAATAATATTTTTAAAAAATATTCTTCACCCATTAACCAAAACACCCTGTATTTTAGAAATTTTTAAACAGTATTAATTTTGGTTTTTTGAAATGTGAAAAATTGTAATTTTCCAAATTTGCTTTTCCAGGCCTGCGTTTACCGAAACTGGTATTCTTGAGATTTAATCTGGAATAATACAGGGTGAGTCAGTTTTAGTAGCAGGACTTTAATGCTCGACAGAAAATCCAACTTTACAATGAAAAATTCAACAGTCAATAGCTTTTGAGATACAGGGTGGTAAAGATAATTTTTCTTTTATAATTCACACTAATCTTAAGATACCGTGATAAAATTCTAAATTCTAGGACTTTTCGCAATGGCACATCCAATCAATGAAAATTTACTTTAGAAATCCAAAATTAAAAAAAAAATCTTTTTTTTCAATTTAAAAAAAAAAAATTTAAACTTTTTTGTGACTAGTTTGCAATGAAAAAGTTTTTTGAAAAAGTCTCGAAAACGGTTACTGTTAGGGGCTTCAAACAAGAATACCTTTCTTGCGTAAATATGAACAGGAAATGATTTTATTGTAAAATCAGGTGGATACAGGTAGGCACAAAAAAGTTATTAGTATTTAAAAATGAAATATTGGTGCCATGTGGCACCCGCTGCAAATTTAGAGAAAACTTGGTCATGATTGGATGTGGTATTGCGATAAGTCCTAGAATACAGAATTTTATTACAGTATCTCAAAATTTGCGTGAATTATCAAGAAAAAATGAAAATAAAGTGTTAACTTTGCCACCCTGTATCTCAAAAACCAAGCAGTTTTCGATATATGTTTGCATGATATTTTCATGTTAAAATTGGATTTTCTATCGGCTGATAAAGCCCTGCTACTATGAATTGACCCACCCTGTACATTAAAGAATGTGCATCTTCTCATGAAACACCCTGTATGAATTACTTTATACAGGGTGGCCTGTCGTATTCGATACCTTATTTCTCACTCGAGTGAATGAATAATGATGAAGTTTCAATCGAGTCACATTGAAAAATCAGTTTGAACTATACAGGGTGTCTCAAAAACGTTTTTTTTATTTCTATAGGGAAAATAAATGCAAGTTTTGATAAGGCATAATGTTGGAAAGTGAAAAGCCTCTTTCTGGCAGAAAGAGGAAAAGTGTGAAGCTTTAGAGAAAAATTCAGTTGCAGCGTCCGTAAATACTCAGACCCGCATAATTTGCGACAATACTAGAAGGCTCTTTTGCTCTACTCAACACACATTGATTTTTACCGTAATTTTATTCAGGATGTCCAAAACTTTCGGTTCAAAGTTGAATAAATGTTGACTCGAATGTTTCGCTTATTTTACAAGGGACACCCTGTACGTTTTGGCGACAACGGACGTAAAATTTCATCCTTTTCTTAAAACTTCCACTCCAAAATCCAGCAGGCCAGGAATATGGCCTTCAAAAACGTCAAAGTTGGAGTGATTTTGACATTTAAACACAGTGTTCTGTCAATTAGTATGCAAAAAGTAGTCAAAATGACAGTTTATTGGTCACAGTACAGAGGAAACTATTAGAAAACTTTCTATAATTCTTCTATGAAAGAAGAAATGATCAAAAAAAAATCTATTTCTGCTGAAACTTTTAAATTTCTGGTAACAAATCGCCATTATAATAAAAACGAATAAATTTAGACGAAAAAGTTGAAAAATCCCGAAAAAGTTTAAATTTTTCATCCGACCACGTAAAACCTATACAGTGTCCAAATTAAAATAGCAGAGAAATTTCAAAATTCGAAAGTTTCTAAATTTTATTTTATTTCAAAACGTAAGATTTTGGACTTGCTGTATAAAAAAACCAGTCATGAGATCCGTGAAAGCTTCGTAAGTACACCTTTCAAGAAGTGCTAATCTCAGGCACCTCCAGGACCGGTTTCGAACCCACTAGCTCTCATCAGCTGGGCTTAGCGTGAAAATAATGCCATGTAAATACACGGTCAAAATTAAGCGAAAATTTCGAGAATGTTGTTTTCAGCTGTTGGAAATTAATAGGCTCGAAACTGGTCCTGAGATTAACACATCTCGAAAGCTGCAATTTGGTTCAGCAGCAGCAATCGGCCTAATTGAAGCTCTCGTTTATTTCCCCGGTAGAATTTAACAATCTAGTTATATACCGGGTGTCCGATTCAAATAAACCGCAGCTCGTAATGTGTTTTATAGTGGCAGATCATTTTAAAATGTGGTCCACTTTGCATAGTAGACCACTCTGTATAGTTAAACTGCTGGCGAATCATTCGGTTTTTCGTGTTTGATTTTGTATTTTGATCCTATAAATGTTGATAATTGATCACATACACTAGAAGGACGCAATTGAACACAGGCTAAAGTACCGTTTTACATAATATAACTAAAAGCTCGTTCACACGGTGACATTAATGTCGTGACGCCAGACCATTTGGACATGTGGCGCTAATGTGGCGACACTGTGACCTTCAACTGTTGCAGGCAATGACACTGTTGCGGGCGACATTAGATGTCACGCCATTAATGTCGCCGTGTGTACGAGCCTTTACTGTTGATTTACATTAGCACTAAGCTGGTAGTTTAGTTAAGAAGTAAATATCGATGTCCGCCTTCACTGCATATTGCGAAGCACTGTTACCATTAAGCAATGACATGATATTTAGATGTAATTTTCGAATATTCGCGAATATGAATAATAATAATAACTAAAAATAATAATAATAATAATAACACATGAATCTCAATCCACTTTGTATATTTAAATATAAGGCTTTTAGGTGAGGAGACTTTGACCTAATTTTAAGCGAATCATGTTTAAAGTACTGGACAATTCGGTGTAGGCCTGAGTAACACACTGAGGCGAGGTGTTGGGGCACACAGACGCACAGAGCGGCATTATCGCAAAAGTGTCACACGACACAGACACGACACAGTGTTACCCAGGCCTAATTCGGTGTTTATATTTTTGGCCGTTCACGTTGGAGTTCACTCAATTCGCTTCTTCTGATGAAACAGTCAATCTTTTTTTTTATTAGAGTTGCGCCAAAAGCGTTAGAGTTTCAGCTGCGCTCGAATTGTTCGGTACTCATTAGTGATGGGAAGGATCGAGTTAAATAACTCGAATGAAGGATTCGATGGTAAATTTAAAAAATGTTTCGAATTAACTACTCACAATCGAAGTGAGTGTTTGCCAAGAAGCTCAGAAGAGGAACGGGAAAGAGAGAAAGAAACAGCATTTAGGAGCAATAACAAAATACAGAAGTATGAAGTGAAGAAGAAGAATGATTAAAATGGCGCCATCCCGGTTGTATCCAAGCAACATCTCTAGTTAATGGGTAACACTGAGTTAAATGACACTGAGTTGCCCAGCGCAGCTGTGCACATGGGCATACAAACCGTAATTGACCAGCTAGGTTTCGGAACGACGTTTTTGCGCCATCTATGTTCGAAGCGCGAAACTTGAAACATTTGGACTGATAGCATTTTATCCAATAATTGTTTTCTGATGATTGCATTCACCCAGTTTTTAACACAACAGTTATCAACCTGATTAATATATCAGGTCAATAAAAGGAAACGTATGTATTCTGCAACATTGCATGGTGGTGCCATCTAAAACCAGTTTACCCGCACTCTGTTACAGTTCAAGGAGAATGCGCTGCGAATGCGCCATTGCAGCAGATTCAACTCAGTGTTACCCATGCCAGGCATGCTGTGAACAGTTCGATTAAATCATTCGAATGAAAATTTCGATTCGTAGGTAATATCTCGATTATCCAGACAACTCGATTATTGCCATCACTAGTACTCATTCCCTACAACGTTTTGCGTTGACTAAAACGAAAGAGAATCATGATGTACATAAAGGAAATAGGTGCTACATGAAACTTTGTTCAGATATATTTGATAATTTGTACATTCTTAGGTTAATTTTTGCTAATGTTAAACCTTGTTGTTGATAATGTGCGTAAGAAAAATCAGGGATACATTTAACGGAATACATTGTTTTTATAATCTGTTTGTTAGGTGCAAATTCGGCAATTTATTCCACTCGCTGATTTTTTTCAAATCGGGTCGATTTGCTGGCAGGATATTCACGCAATGACCTGTTCGAATACGTTGTTTTGAACCGTTCAAGCTTTACATTTGAATGAAAACTCTTCTGTTTGGTGCAGTTGTGTTAAGAGTTGTTATTTACAATAAATTGTCAATTTGTATTAACCGCTTCATAAGTGTTTGATTTTAACATGGAAAATCTACTGAAGATAGCTGGTTTGGTTCCTCATCCTCAGCCCATGTCCATCCACTCCTGAATATCGGCCTCCTCCAACAGTGCGTCTATCCAGTTCATCCCTGCTATTCTTTGAATGTCATCCCTCCATCGCTTAGGGGGTCTCCCTGCGGGGGCGCCACTGCATTCTTTGCTTAGTCCACCTAGATGGATTCTACCTTGCAACATGACCTGCCCATCTCCACCTTAGTGCGGCTACTCTTCTCATGGCGTCCGTTGCCCTTGTTCTTCTTCGAATCTCCTCATTTCTTATGCCGGTCTCTTGGGCTGATTCCCAACATGGCGAGTTCCATGACTCTCTGAGTTATTTTGAGTCCTCCTGCACTCTTCTTTGTGAGTGTCCTAGTCTCCAGTCCGTATGTTGTGACGGGTAGAATCCAAGCCTCATAGCCTTTCCTCTTAAGGTTGATTGGGATGCTTTGGGACTTCAGAATGTAGCCTACCGAATGCTGGTCAGCTAAGTCTTGTTCTTGTCTTTTCAGTCTGATAGTGTCGCCGAGGTATATGTATTTGGCGTGGCCTTCTATATTGCTACCTCTCCGATGGTCATAATTTCGGTTTTGTTTAGATTCATCTTGAGCCCGATTTGCTTTGATGTGTCCTGCAGTTCTTCCAACATTGACTTTGAATCTGGCCTTACCTGTTGATGTCTCTTGGTCAATGGCTACTTGTAGTGTAGCTAGTATCTTGTGTCCATTCTTGCCTCGTCCATTGCGTTCAGGACAGCCCAGGTCCCTACCGAGTCGAAAGCCTTCTCGTTAACGCCAGATTTAAGGGTACGTGGTACTCGGTGCGAGTACGGACGGTTTGTAGGTGATCACTTGCTCGACTGGCTGGTAGAAATCAAACTTATTTGTTAGTCGGTTGGTCAACATTTTTGTGAGGAGCTTGTACAGGCGTGAAAGAAGGCTGCTCTTCTCTTCGTTAATACATTTGTGCAGAAGGACACAGAGGGCATGTTGAAGCGTTGTTCCTCCCATTTTCAGCATTTCGGCGGTAATACGGTCTTCTCCTGGTGTTTTTCTGTTTTTCATCTGAAAGAAGTCCTTTCTCAAGAACTATTCGTGCCACAAAGTCAGTCTTCCTCTCACTGAGTGAGTGAACCTGAGTGAATGAGGAAAAAGTGGCAGTTTTTATAGTTTCAATATCAGACATCGAGGTGCAAAATTGGGTCAAAATTTCAGGTTTTTCGCCACCTTTTTGGTCATTTCTCAGAAACAGATTGAGCTAGAGCGCTGTCTTTTACACCACTGGATAGAGCAGTAATTGGCGCTTTTAGTAGGTGAAGCATCGCTGGGGAAATACTGCCGGGTTTCTCAAAAAAATTATTTTTTTTGTTGCAAAATCGACTTAAACACGACGCCGGTTTTTTCGTCCTTTCTCAAGAACTATTCGAGCCACAAAGTCAGTTTTCCTCTCACGGAGTGAATGAACCTGAGTGAATGAGGAAAAAGTGGCAAGATTGTCGGTTTTTTCGTCCTTTCTCAAGAACTATTTGTGCCACAAAGTCAGTCTTCCTCTCACTGAGTGAGTGAACCTGAGTGAATGAGGAAAAAGTGGCGGTTTTTTATAGTTTCAATATCAGACATGGACGTGCAAAAATGGGTCGAAATTTCAGACTTTTCACCACCTTTTTGTTCATTTCTCAGAAACAGATTGAGCTAAAGCGCTCACTTTTACACCACTGGATAGAGCAGTTATTGGCGTTTTTAGTAGGCGAAGCATCGCTGGGGAAATACTGCCGGGTTTCTCAAAAAATGTATTTTTTTGTTGCAAAATCGACTTAAACACGACGCCGGTTTTTTCGTCCTTTCTCAAGAACTATTCGAGCCACAAAGTCAGTTTTCCTCTCACGGAGTGAATGAACCTGAGTGAATGAGGAAAAAGTGGCAAGATTGCCGGTTTTTTCGTCCTTTCTCAAGAACTATTCGTGCCACAAAGTCAGTTTTCCTCTCACTGAGTGAGTGAACCTGAGTGAATGAGGAAAAAGTGGCAGTTTTTATAGTTTCAATATTAGACATGGAGGTGCAAAATTGGGTCAAAATTTCAGGTTTTTCGCCACCTTTTTGTTCATTTCTCAGAAACAGATTGAGCTAAAGCGCTCACTTTTACACCACTGGATAGAGCAGTTATTGGCGTTTTTAGTAGGCGAAGCATCGCTGGGGAAATACTGCCGGGTTTCTCAAAAAAATGTATTTTTTTGTTGCAAAATCGACTTAAACACGACGCCGGTTTTTTCGTCCTTTCTCAAGAACTATTCGAGCCACAAAGTCAGTTTTCCTCTCACTGAGTGAGTGAACCTGAGTGAATGAGGAAAAAGTGGCAAGATTGCCGGTTTTTTTCGTCCTTCCCCAAGAACTATTCGTGCCACAAAGTCAGTCTTCCTCTCACTGAGTGAGTGAACCTGAGTGAATGAGGAAAAAGTGGCAGTTTTTATAGTTTCAATATTAGACATGGAGGTGCAAAATTGGGTCAAAATTTCAGGTTTTTCGCCACCTTTTTGTTCATTTCTCAGAAGCAGATTGAGCTAAAGCGCTCACTTTTACACCACTGGATAGAGCAGTAATTGACGCTTTTAGTAGGTGAAGCATCGCTGGGGAAATACTGCCGGGGTTTCTCAAAGAAAATATATTTTTTTGTTGCAAAATCGACTTAAACACGACGCCGGTTTTTTCGTCCTTTCTCAAGAACTATTCGAGCCACAAAGTCAGTTTTCCTCTCACTGAGTGAGTGAACCTGAGTGAATGAGGAAAAAGTGGCAGTTTTTATAGTTTCAATATCAGACATGGAGGTGCAAAATGGGTCAAAATTTCAGGCTTTTCGCCACCTTTATGGTCATTTCTCAGAAACAGATTGAGCTAAAGCGCTCACTTTTACACCACTGGATAGAGCAGTTATTGGCGTTTTTAGTAGGCGAAGCATCGCTGGGGAAATACTGCCGGGTTTCTCAAAAAAAAAAATTTTTTGTTGCAAAATCGACTTAAACACGACGCCGGTTTTTTTCGTCCTTTATCAAGAACTATTCGAGCCACAAAGTCAGTTTTCCTCTCACTGAGTGAGTGAACCTTAGTGAATGAGGAAAAAAGTGGCAATTTTTATAGTTTGAATATCAGACATGGAGGTGCAAAATGGGTCAAAATTTCAGGCTCTTCGCCACCTTTTTGGTCATTTCTCAGAAACAGATTGAGCTAAAGCGCTCACTTTTACACCACTGGATAGAGCAGTAATTGGCGCTTTTAGTAGGCGAAGCATCGCTGGGGAAATACTGCCGGGTTTCTCAAAAAAAATTTTTTTTTTGTTGCAAAATCGACTTAAACACGACGCCGGTTTTTTCGTCCTTTCTCAAGAACTATTCGAGCCACAAAGTCAGTTTTCCTCTCACTGAGTGAGTGAACCTGAGTGAATGAGGAAAAAGTGGCAGTTTTTATAGTTTCAATATCAGACATGGAGGTGCAAAATGGGTCAAAATTTCAGGCTTTTCGCCACCTTTTTGGTCATTTCTCAGAAACAGATTGAGCTAGAGCGCTGTCTTTTACACCACTGGATAGAGCAGTAATTGGCGCTTTTAGTAGGTGAAGCATCGCTGGGGAAATACTGCCGGGTTTCTCAAAAAAATGTATTTTTTTTGTTGCAAAATCGACTTACACACGACGCCGGTTTTTTTCGTCCTTTCTCAAGAACTATTAGAGCCACAAAGTCAGTTTTCCTCTCACGGAGTGAAATGAACCTGAGTGAATGAGGAAAAAGTGGCAAGATTGCCGGTTTTTTCGTCCTTTCTCAAGAACTATTCGAGCCACAAAGTCAGTTTTCCTCTCACTGAGTGAGTGAACCTGAGTGAATGAGGAAAAAGTGGCAATTTTTTATAGTTTGAATATCAGACATGGAGGTGCAAATGGGTCAAAATTTCAGGCTCTTCGCCACCTTTTGGTCATTTCTCAGAAACAGATTGAGCTAAAGCACTCACTTTTACACCACTGGATAGAGCAGTTATTGGCGTTTTTAGTAGGCGAAGCATCGCTGGGGAAATACTGCCGGGTTTCTCAAAAAAAAATATTTTTTTTGGTTTTTCAAATGAAATGATTATTTTCACTTAAATCACTCTGTATTTAATAATTATTGTTAATTCAACATTAAATCTGATTTGGCGACAGCAATCTAAAAATACAGCCTCATATAAATAACACTGATAAGTGCATGAACAGAAACAAATAATGGAGTGCTAACAAAATGAAGTGGTTTCAGAGTGTTGTTTGATTAGAGAAAAAATAAACATTATCAGGCGCAGTATGAATCCGACCGCGGTCGTGACATCTTCAAGATAATTAATCTGATTCTGCTTTTGGAAACTGACCGAAAATGGTAGTAAAACTAATTAAGACTCTAACGGTTCCTTGTAGAAACTGCAGAAACTACACGAAATGGTATCACAACGTACTGCCGGCCGATATGTTCGCAGGCCAAACCATACCAAAAACGAAGATGATTCCCAAGGAAGAACAGCGAGAACGCGTGAAGTATGGGGGCAAATACATAGTAACACTGCTACCAGGTGAAGAATTATCTGGTTGAAGAAATAGGCGCGTAACTAGGCGCGACTTTTAGGAGCTGCTCCCGGTCCTAAGTTAATGGCCTACGTGAAGGACGTCTTCAAGGTGGCGCACGTTCCAGTAGATTTTGAAGAAATCCCATTGGAGGGTTCATGCGATGAAACAGAAACAGCTGAATTTAGTCAATTGGCTCTCACTTCAATGCACAGGAATGGCGTCGGTTTAAAGGTAATCAAAGACCCAAAAATGTGGCTTATGAGTGCAGTTTAATGCCTAAAAGTCCAGAAAAGTATTTTTTTAGCAGACAAGAACGACAGTTTAAACCCAAATACTTTTTACTCTCTGGGTTGCCTCATATTTCCGGCAGAAAGACTTGAGTTTTGACCAAGGAAACAAGACAATGTGGACTCCCTCTGGACTGTACTTTCGCTCTTTTTTTTGGCAAATCTAAAAAGTATGACTCCCTTTCTGCTCGAAAAGATGCCTCTAAAACGTTGAGTTAACTTTCCCCAATTCCTCAAATAACCGACATTATTTGAAAACAAAAAACTGTTATTTCTTCGTGCAAATCCACAGCAAAAGGCCACAGGCACTTTTTGGTTTTGTTTTAGCGTTTACCTGGGAAAAACCGACCTGGATGACCTTAGATATTTTACCCCACCCTGTATATAAAACAATTGATCGGTTTATTTGAGTCCTGATTTATAGTGGCGTGATGTAAAACACCTTTTCTTGGAATCTTGTCCCTTAGATTATTACCCCCAGCTGGAAAACGCCCTGCAGAAAACTCGCAGTTTTTCCACCCCAAAATTTGCAATTTTGCGCGGGTGCAAATGCAGATAAATTAGCCAGGAAAAGAGCAAAACAAGAATCCTCCTCTTGCATAAACCGAATTTGAAGCATTTCCACTAAACTGCTCAATAATAGAACGTTACACTGCCAAATCTGCCCTAATTTTGAAAGTGGATTTGGCTTCTGTTTGAGGCGTTATTTAGTGCAACTCTTTTTCGTTTAGGGCGTGTTTTTGCAAAAAAAATTGCGCTTCAAATAAAGTTTCTACAGGGTGGCAAATAAACAATGCAAAACTGGTGAAAGTTCCACATGCTCCTAGTAGGACAAAAAAAGGTTTCTTGGGGGCTGAACATCAAGAGTTTGAAGACAAATCAACCAGCTCGAAACGGTTGATGGATTTTTAGGCCATCAGTTCTAGCTACAGGGTGGTCTCAAAAAATCAACTTTTTGGTCTTGCAGCGATAACTTTTCTGTTCCTGGTCCGATTTTCAGGAGCTTGAGCTCATGTGGAAGCTGAAACTTCATAGACAATTTAGGACCAAAACTCCATATACAGGGTAGCACGAAAAATTTCCCAAATCAGAATTGCCCCCGAAATCTGTGACTCTGGAAGATTTTCAACTAACTGAAGTTTCCTTTCGACGGTATCTGGAATTATTATTTTCTCAAGACCACTGTGAAGCCAGTATAGACCCAAGATTTTGAAACTGAGTTCAAGAGAAAAAAGTTATCACTGCAAGACCAAAAAGTTGATTTTTTCAAGTCCACTCTGTAAATGAACGAGATAAGCGAAAAATTCACTAACGCTCTTCGAAATATTAAGTCTACCTCAATGCTGGTTGTGTTGAAATACAAAAAGTCGTGTTTTTGTCCAACTGAGAACGCGCTGAACTTTCAGCAATTTTGCACTGTTTCGTTTGCCACCCTGTAGAAACTTTATCGAACGCACTATTCTTTCGCACAAACAGGCACTAATGGAAAGCGAGTTGCACTAAATAACGCTTCAAACAGAAATCAAGTCGCTCTATGCATCCAGAATCCATCCAGTTCCCAAGTTGAAACTTGGAAAACGTTGATTTGTTTTATTTTTTGTTTGTTTTAGGGAAACATTCAAAGTCAAAACGTCTTTAGCAGCGCAAATGTTACCCTCAGACAGGAGCTCGACCTTTACGTGTGCGTGATTCATGCAAAAAGTTACCCTAATGTGAAATGCAAGTACCCCAACATGGACATTTTAATCTGCAGACAAAATACTGAAGGTACAGTCTATGCAAAGCCAATTGAGACTCGATGGACGATTGGTTCCTTTCAGGTGAATACGCTATGCTTGAACACTCAGCCAGACCGGGTATGGTGGAAAGTCTGAAGATTATCACCCAAGAGAACACCTTCAGGTTTGCAGAGTGGTGTTTCAAGCTGGCATTGCAGGAAAACCGAGGAAAAGTGACCATCGTGCACAAAGCCAATATAATGTGAGTATCCAGAGCCAGTTGTTGAGGGCCAGTCCAATAAAAACCGATCAATATAGGAAGCTGTCGGATGGACTTTTTATGAAAGTAGTCAAAGACGTGGCAAAGCGCTTTCCGGAAATCGAAGTCAACGACATGATCGTGGATAATGCAGCCATGCAACTAGTCCAAAACCCTACACAGTTCGATATGCTGGTAACGCCCAATTTATACGGAAACATCCTATCAAACATTGCATGTGGGTTGGTAGGAGGAGCCGGACTAATGTCCGGGAAAAACTTTGGCCCTGATTGCGCCCTATTTGAAGCCGGGTCCAGGCATTTAACGTTCATAGGTAGGTACGTGCCCTAGGGGGAAAGTTTTGCATTTTCACTCTTTGCAGATGACGACAACTTGAACCCCATCGCAATGTTGAATGCTTCAAAGGATCTGCTTCAATATCTTGGTCTGTGTGACTATGCGGAACTGATCAAACAAGCAATCAAGAAAACTTTGTCGGTCGATAAAGTGCAAACACACGATCTGGGAGGCTCGAATAGTAGTGATGAAGTTGTGGAAACCATCAAAAGTAACATCTGTGATATGTTGGAATCGTCGCACGCTAAGCTGTTCTAGTGGGCAATTTTTACAAGATATTAAAAGATTTCAGTGAAAAAAGATCATGGATCAGTGAGAACAGTTGTGAAATTTAACAAAAATTCCCCAAATTTAGGAGAAACTTGGCACAAAATTTTCTATGTCGATGGAAGCTTTTTTGCTTTTATGCCAGATGTTTCATAAGTTCAACATACTGTTTAATAAACAATTCAAACCATTATTATTGTGGAAAATGGGGCTGCTATGGACAAAAGAATGAGTGAAATAAGTGGCAACGCCGCCCAACTAGTTGCCTGTTGATTACCTGAGAGAAAATACGTAAATGCGAATGGATTTTAGAGGCAGTTTTATGTGTCAAGGCACTGTTATTTTTGGGTATTTTGCCTCCAAATGTTTGCCTTTTTTTTAAGGACCAAATTTCTATATTGGTTTTAAAATAATTTTTTTCAAGCAACTGCAGCGTCCGCTTCAAAAAATCATAACTTCTCGTCTAGAGCAAGTGGAAACTTGCAGTTCACAGTCTCTACAGAGGACACGTGAGTCTGAACACTCCGAAAATTTGGTTGAAATTGCTCAAGAGCCCTCATTCTTGCAGGTTTAGTAAATATTGGATCAGAAATAAAATTTTTCAAGCAACTGCTGCGTTCGCTTCAAAAAATCATAACTTCTCATTTAGAGCAAGTGCGAACTTGCAATTCACAGTCTCTCCAGAGAACACGGGAACTTGAACACTTCGAAAATTGCGTTCAAATTGCCCAAAAACTCTCATTTTTGCAGGTTTGGTAAATATTAGACCAAAGATAAACGTTTCCATATAAATGCAACGTCCGATTCAAAAAATCATAACTTTTCGTCTAGAGAACGTGAAAACTTGCAATTCACAGTATCTGCAGAGAACACGTGAATCTGAACACCCCCAAAATTTTGTTCAAATTGCCCAAAAACCCTCATTTTTGCAGGTTTAGTAAATATTAGACCAAAAATAAACGTTTTTACACAACTGCAACGTCCGCTTCAAAAAATGATAACTTTGCATCTAAAGCAAGTAGAAACTTGCAATTCACCGTTCCTACAGAGAAGACGAGAATCTGAACATTCCGAAAATTTCGTTGAAATTGCCCAAAAACCCTAATTTTTGCAGGTTTAGTAAATATTAGACCCAAAAATAACGTTTTCATACAACTGCAACGTCCGCTTCAAAAAATCATAACTTCGCATCTAGAGTAAGTGGAAACTTGCAATTCACAGACCCCATAGAAAGCATTTGAATTCAGATTTGAATCTGAAATTTCCGAAACTTTGGTTCAAGTTGCTCGAAAACCCAAATTTTTGCTGCTTTAGTCAATATTGGTTCAAAAATAAGATTTTTCAAACAACTGCAGCGTCCGCTTCAAAAAATCATAACTTCGCATCTAGAGCAAGTGGAAACTTGCAATTCATAGACTCCATAGAGAGCATTTGGGTCTGAAGTCTCCGAAAATTTCGTTCAAATTGCCGGAAAACCCAAATTTTTGCAGCTTTTGTAAATATTAGACCAAAAATAAAGGTTTTCACACAACTGCAACGTACGCTTCAAAAAATCATAACTTCTCATCTAGAGCAAATGAATACTTGCAATACGCAGACTCTATAGAGAGCATTTGAGTCTGAAAACTCCGAATATTTCGTTCAAATTGCCTTTTCAAAAACCCTCATTTTTACAGGTTTAGTAGATATTCGTTCTAAAATAAAATTATTCAACAACTGCAGCTCAAAAAAGCTTCAAAAAATTATAACTTGTCGTCTAGAGCAAGTGGAAACTTGCAATTCACAGTCTCTACAGAGAACACGTGAGTCAGAACACTCCTATAATTTCGTTCAAATTGCCCGAAAAACGCTCATTTTTGGCGGTTTAGTAATTATTAGACCAAAAAACCTTTTCATACAACTGCAACGGTCCGCTTCAAAAAATGACAACTTCTCGTCTAGAGCAAGTGGAAACTTGGAATTCACAGACTCCATAGAGAACTTTGAATCAGAACTCCGTGAAAATTTCGTTCAAATTGCCCGAAAACCCTAATTTTTGCAGCTTTAGTAATAATGGTTCAAAAGAAAATATTTCAAGCAACTGTAGAGCCCGCGTCAAAAATTCATAACTTCTCGTCTAGAGCAAGTGGAAACTTGCAATTCACAGTCTCTACCGAGAACCCTGGAATCTGAAAACTCCGAAAATTTCGTTCACAAATTGCCCAAAACCCTAATTTTTGCACGTTTAGTAAATATTGGTTCAAAAGTAAACGTTTGCAAAACAAACTGCAGTGCCCGCTTCAAAAAATCATAACTTCTCATCTAGAGCAAGTGAAAACTTGCAATTCGCAGACTCTATAGAGAGCATTTTAGTCTGTAAAACTCCGAACATTGTCTTCAAATTGCTCAAAAACCTTAATTTTGCAAGGTTTAGTAATTATTAGACCAAAAAACGTTTTCATACAACTGGCAGCGTTTCGCTCAGAAAATTATAACTTCTCGCCTAGGGCAAGTGGAAACTTGCAATATCCAGTTTCTATAGAGAACACGTGAATCTGAAAACGCCCAAATTTTCGTTCAAATTGGCCTAACAACCCTCATTTTTGCAGGTTTAATATATTATTAGACCAAAAACGTTTCCATACAACTGCAAACGTCCGCTTCAAAAAATGAGTAACTTCTCGTCTAGAGCAAGTGGAAACTTGCAATTCCATAGTCTCTATAGAGAACACGTGAATCTGAACACTCCGAAAAATTTTGTTCAAATTGCCTAAAAACCTTAATTTTTGCAGGTTTAGTAATTATTAGACCAAAAAACGTTCAACCTATTTGGGTCTGATGGACGAGAAATGTTGTGGCGAAAAGTGAAGAACTTCAAAGCAAAATGTTATGTGCAACGGTGAATGAAATCTCCTTTGTCTTCAATTAAATGGATTGATAGAGGAGGCGCAATTGAGAGGCCACCAAGACCGCCAGACCTAACACCACTTGATTTTTTCAGAGTATTCAAGCATGCTGGAAAATGTTAGATAATGTTCGTCATGAATTTGAAGACAGGCTCTTTTATCGTCTGGCAAACAAGGAAATACCCATTGGAACAATTCATTAAATAAAAGAAAAAAATTAATATTAAAATCGTTTTTTTGTTTAATAAGTTGGTAACCAGGTACTTTATGAAATCTAACGTTATGTCGGAAGCTAGGGGCCAGAGGTTTGGCCTCCCTTACTTGTATAGAAACGATTCCGAGGGATTTGGGGCAATTTTTTTTTCAAATTTCTGCAATTAATCACTTAAAAAAGTGAAAGAATGCAAAAAAGATCTTTACAAAAAGCCGCCTTCAACACCATTAGACAGGGAAAGGCATACGTACCACACACCCCGAGGCTCAATTCTCTATAGTCCACAACTTAAGCCTCTAGGTGGCGTGGCCACAGAGATCAAAGTAACGCTGAGCTTCAAAAACAGGAAAATGAGGTGGTAAATTTGTTTTCCGACAATTACACTAGGAAACTTAATATCGAATCGTTTTCGTTACTGGAATTAGAATGGCAGACTTTTCGGAGCTGCTACAAGCAGCTGAAAGGCTCACAACCCGACTTGGAGGGCACTTCTGATCTGCCCCAAAGTCAACAGATCTCTGAAGCAAGTTTTGGATGCCGTCCAACGATCTCTATTCACGTGTGGCTCAGACCACAGGCTCGAGGATATTCAAGGCGTAAGTTCATGAGGGGGGGGCTTATTCAGGAGTTTCTGAGCCACTTGGGGATTTGGATAATTAGCTGTCTGTGTGGTGTGTAGTTGGGTTTAATAAGCTTGGAACCAAACCAAACTAAGCCAGAGTTTTTTGCGTTTGATTTTGTGAAACCTTCTAATAAACCTATAAAGAAACGTTAGAATTCCTGTGGTAGGGAGGAGAGACG
>JAJTJO010000451.1:0-10123 GCA_024550625.1 Dendroctonus valens
AAAAATGCGTTTTAATATAATAATATTTAAAATTATTTATCGATCAGCGATAAATTGATCAAATATTCATTTGCTTTTGAAATAATACTTCAGAGATTGAAAATAATTTGAAAATTTTTAAATTGCCTCGAACGGAAAACTAAAATATAAAGATGATATTTTTGATTGATATTTTTAATCAACAGTTTAAAGTAAAAATAAACATGATATTTTCGTCATATTTCTGAGTAATTTACCTTCTTTAAAATTTCAAATACCTAGATCGAAAACGACTTGCATAAATGCATATTTAAGTCAAGGGATTTGAAGGAAAATTGAACTCCGAATCTCAACAACATTTTTATGTTTTTTAAAAGCCAGCTGATTAATTTTTTTTTAATTAATTTAAAGTAAATTAAATTTAATTTTATATTCGATCTACTAAAATAGCAAATTTGAAGATGCATAGACAAAAACTAGAATGTAATATGTTCAATTCATGATGATATCATTTAAGTAGGAAGAAACGTATTAATTCCGACAATATACCATTCGTTTGTATATGTGCATGTAAATACTTGATATGTGAGTGTTTATTTATTTATTTCATCCTGATCCATGTATAATTAAGTGCTAACTAATTCAAACACATCCTGATTCTCGACTTTCCCAACTCCCAAACTTGCTACAGAGGTGTATTTCAAATAACTTAAGGAGCATAAAGACTTGTTCGCCTTGAGACAGAATAATCTACTAATCTAGAGATTAAATTACGAAAGCCGAGCGCTCTTTCTTCAGTAGCATGACAAATTAGTTCTCGTTTGTCTTGCAAGCTAAACCCGTTTAAAAGCAAAAATTGAGCAAACTGTTATAAGTCTGCTACCTTAAAGAGAATATGTAGGTAAAGTGCTCAAAGTGAGTATTTTTAACTTGGAATTTCACAGAGAATGGTAAATGAGAAACAGCAAATTCCATGTGAAATATGAGAAACGGAAATGTCGTAAAGATATGATGCAATTAGTCTAATTTCACAAAAACAGAGACTTTTGCGATGTACGGAATTAATCGGGATAATCTCTAAACGTTCATTTACTTGACTAACTTAAAGCAATTCTTGTGATCGCATAAACGGGTTGACGGAACAGTCCGGAGAGTAGATTAATGGGCCAATGGAAAAGCCCTCAGCAGTAAATTCTCGAGATTGATGAGCGGTATTTCGGAAATTAATCAATCCGATCGAGAAAATGACTTGTTGGTGACCCACTAAAGCCTTCAATGTTTCCCAAATAATTCAAAATTAAATATTTGTCTTATAAATTATAAAAACTTTAATTTTCAAGTTTAGTGTTTAATTTTCAGATTCTGTTGGTTCATCAAGGATCCAAGATCAGTTTTTCCAGGGTTTTCGATTTTGAGGCCAGTGATTTGAATGGTGAAGATGGCGAGAGGACAAGGTAACACCAATAAACGACCCTAATCTTCAATATAAAAATAATAAATTAATTTTTCTAGCCCATTCGAGAGTCGTTTTCCTATCAACATTGGGATAACTGGATATGTAGCGACAACAGGAGAGGTAAGTGCAATTATCTGGAAAGTCTGCGAATATTTTAGTTGTTATTGAACCGATTTTTCAGACTGTAAATATTGCACAAGCAGACGAAGACCCCAGATTTGACCCCAATGTGGACGATGACACCAGTTTCAAGCACAAGACCATTCTCTGTATGGCTATAAAAATTCTTCGGGTGATATTATCGGTGTCATTCAACTGATTAATAAGTTTAGTGATCTTCCTTTTACCAAAATGATGAAAACTTTGTTGAGGTAAGATAATTCATTTGTATTCAGTGTCCTAAATTTTATTTTCATTTATATGATATTTATTATGTCATCAATCTATTTTCAGGCTTTTGCTATATTCTGTGGTATGGGCATCCACAACACGCATATGTACGAAAGAGCAATGGTGGCCATTGCTAAACAAAACGTTACTTTAGAAGTATTATCTTATCATGCTACTGCCAGTTTAGAAGATGCACAAAAATTACGGGTAAGTTTCATTTTTTATCAATTGGTTTAGTTAATTGCTTTCTTTTAAGTCTTTTAGTACAAAAAGACAAATCGATGTCAGTATAGTAATCAGTTTCATGTACTTTTTCAGAGCTTACGGGTACCTTCTGCAGTTCACTTTCGTCTGCACGACTTTGCTTTTGACGATATTTGTATGGATGACGATGAAACGTTGACTGTAAGTATTTAATTTTCAAGTAACCATTGGTGGCTAGAAACTATTTTATATCAGAATAAATAACGTTTAAATGCTCACTCGTTCCAAAACAAATATGTTTTTGTTATTATTATTTTCATAAAAGTTTTTTCTTTGATTAAATGTGTTTATTTATTTATATTTTAGGCTTGTATTAGAATGTTCCTTGATTTGGATCTAGTCGAAAGATTTCACATGGACTACGAGGTCCTTTGTCGATGGCTGTGCTCAGTAAAGAAGAATTACAGAAATGTGACTTACCACAACTGGAGGCATGCCTTTAATGTGGCCCAATGATGTTCTCGATTTTAACGGTAAGTTCAGCGAAATTAAATAGATTTGTTGCTACTAATTCGACGAAATATGTTCAGGACTTTTTGTTGTGACTCAAAGTACGAGTTAAAAAATGCTTTCAACGGGCTTTCAAAAAAAGCTTTAAGCAAAAGAATCTAAATTATGCAGAAAGCAACCACACAACTGTTAAGTTTAAATTCAACAGCTGCGAAGAAAGATACGTTTGATGCTCATATATGAAATAAACAGAATTCATTACTAATTTTTTTTGGAAAATATAACTCAAATGTGTTTTGTTGTAAAAAGTGCTACTTTGAAGTATTTTTCTCAAAAGAAACTGCAAGCGCAAAAAAATTCCTTTTCCAAATGTGAGCTCAAAATTGTCTTTTTTTCACTAAAAATCCATCTTCAAAAGCGTGTTTTGCGAATACGGAAGCTTAAATATCGCCTAAATGAACTGGAAATCGTATGGGAGGCACATATTCAATAATAACCACCTCAGAATCCCTTCAGGATTTTCAAATTTTTTTAAAATATAACAGAAGCAACAGAAGAAGAAAGCAAAAATTTTTTACCATTACCATAAAGGATTTTAGTTTTTCAATTTTGTGTTCATCATTTGCTTTTATGGGGAAAATGCAACTTCTAATGTATTTTTTCAAAATACAGTGAAACTTAAAGCTTCCCATACAAAAATCAAAAGGTGTCAGAAGCACCCATTTGATTACCATTATCTAAAAATCCCTTAAAGCATTTCCAAAATGTGTAAATTCTAATGAACAACAGAAGACACATTGACAATTATATAGAAACTAAACAGAATCCATTATAATTACCATATGGAAGTAATAACCCTTCAAAATGCTGGCACATATACATTTAAATTCTTTGAAAAGCACTCTCCAATTAAGCCCCCAAAACCGACTAAATTGGATGGCAATGCCAAATCCCAACTTAATCATTTAGCGACTCAAAATCGTCAAGAGAATCAAATACAATTAAAAGTTATTTATTGCAGGCGACCCAATGGTGGAACATTTTTGGCGAGATAGAATGCCTAGCGTTGCTAATTGGGTGCTTGTGTCACGATTTGGATCATAGAGGAACGAACAATTCGTTTCAAATCAAGTGAGTTTTCACCTGGTCGCGAACTTCGTTAGCAGAAGGTCAAACTGTTTGTCTTGTCAATTATCAGAGCTTCTTCACCGCTGGCACAATTGTACTCAACCTCCACAATGGAACATCATCACTTTGACCAATGCATAATGATTCTAAACTCACCTGGGAACCAACTGCTAGGCAATATTTCATCGGAAGAATATTCCAGAGTCATCAGGGTGTTGGAAGAGGCGATTTTATCGACTGATTTAGCTGTATATTTTAGGTAAGTGGTACAAGTTGCAATATCGGAGATTTGATTTGACCGTTATTGTGTGAACTTTAGAAAAAGAGGAGCGTTTTTCAACGTGGTAAGAGAAGGGCCATGCTGGGCAGTCGAAGACCACAGGGAACTCTTGAGGGCTATGTTAATGACGGTGTGCGATCTTGCAGCAATAACCAAACCATGGGAAATCGAGAAGAGGGTTGCCGAACTTGTTTCCTCCGAATTTTTCGAACAGGGAGACATAGAAAGGGAGAAGCTGAATATTACACCGATTGTACGTATTCACGATTGAATATTTCTCGATTTTGGGACAATATTTGAAACCAGTTCCCCACATCAAACTATCAAAATAATATAGGGATGAATTTTTCTGTTATTGTTGTTTTCGCAAAATGTTCTTATCCAATTTTCAAAAATTATAAAATAATGATCTAATAATCTATATATAATATCTAATTCTGGGTTGTAAGTATTATGGATTTTTTTCCTTTCAGGACATTATGAACAGAGAGAAAGAGGACCAATTACCATTAATGCAAGTTGGCTTTATTGATTCAATTTGTCTTCCCATCTATGAGGTAAATATGTTTGCAATTAGAAATAAAGTAAATTAAATATAAATATAAAAAATGAAATGATGAAACAGGCCATCTTAAAAAACCTTAACTCTTGTCAGGCCGACTTGTATGTGTTTGCAATTGCACATATTTCATTGAAAACATAATTTCATTTTACCATATTTTTTTCCTAAAAAGTGCTTCCAGTTATTTTTAAGAAAAACCTTATTAACATTGCACTAAATGTATTTACTTTATAGTAAATGGTTTAGAATGCTCTCAATATTTCGCAGTTAAGTAGTTGGCCCTTAAATTAAAAAACATGTAGAAGTTGGAAAAACGCTCATTAACAAAAACATTGGATGTTTAAATTTGTAAAATAAAACAAGCTTTAACATCATCTTTCAACAATTTTACTAAAAGGATTTATGTTGTTGTAATCTTCAAAGTTCCCTTAGAATCGGAAAGTTAAAATCGAAACACCTTGAAAATATTTTCAAAAGGGCAACTTTGGAAAAAAATATCTTCTATTTATCCTTTTGCTATTTTAACTATACCTACCTATGCTGTTTTGATCAAGAAATTCAATAATTTAGATATACGCAATAAGTGTGTATATTTTCCTGACTGTATTTCAACTTAATTCAAAAGAAATTCCTGGGTTCCAGTCAATATTGTTTATTAGTTAAAACATTTTACAAATACGTTTCGGTGTCTTTCTCCATCCATCATCAGTTTGTATGTATGGCTGTTTCTACCTTCACATTTGGCTTCATTCATTCAAGAATGATAAATAAACAATAATATTGACTGGAACCCAGGAATTTCTTTTGAAATACGCAATAAGATAAAGGGTGACCCAGAATTTTTTTAAATTATCAATCGCTGTTTTGAAATAATAACCATCTATTTATGAGCTTTTATGAAAGAACTTCGACAAATATGCAACAACAATTTTAGCAAGTTATTGTACTTTAATTTTTCATTTACTGAAAAGTAAAGTTATCAACATTTGCACTATCCAACATTGATTTGCTGATACCGTCTTAAACGTAAAAAAAATGTAATTGCTATTTTTTTGCAAATACATGCAAAATTATATATGTCTCTTTTTCATGGCCAAAAATGTAAACTGCATAAACTCAGACTGGGAATAAGATAAGTTCCTAACGTCTGCCTCTTTATTTGTTTATTTTATCCGCTTTTTATTTAGTTTTCAGTTCTTACCAAACTGAAAAGTCAAAAGACTTCATATACATCGAGCAGCAATAATCGTTCTTTGCTTTCTCATGTCTATCTCCTTAATACCGGATTATTGGTGCAAATTTTAAGATTGTGTTTAGAAGGTTAAAATACAGACAGTTTTTTTTGTGGGACCTCTCCGGCAGAAATGGTCGATCTTCAAAATTGCCCAAAAAGTGAACATAAGCCAAGGAAATTTAGTAAAATCGTCTCATTAGCACTCATAAAACATACAAAGTCAAAGATTATACACAGATTAGACGTATTGTTAAGTAACCGTTTATATTAATACGAATAATCGGCAAAAAATATAATTTTCTCAAATACTAATTAGTATGCCAGAAAATGACAACAGTAAAAAACACATATAGTGTGAAAGAGCTTTATTCTCTGGGAATTCGTTATCGTTCAAAAATTCTGTGAGAATTAAAATCAGGGGGTTGTTAATTTCCTACGTTCAAAGAGATAACCTGAACAAAAGATAACCACCATGAACTATGTACGTGTTCAAAACTTCAAGTTTAAGCGTTTTGCGGAGTTTTTTATGCTAATTTTCCATATTTAAAATTACTTTCTAAACCCACCCTATGGTGTTACCCCCACCTATCTAACATATGTCCAAATCATTATAAAACAAACACCCTGTATATGATATATGCGTTAAAATAGATACCCAACAGAAAATCATTCAGCAAATATTTTTTGCACAAAATAAAACTAAAAATGATCTGCATGACACTGGTTGAATTCGCAAATTTTATATATCCGTTTAATTTTTCAGGGATTTGCGATGCTATCAGACAAACTAGAACCATTGGTTGTAGGAGTGCGTCAAAACAGAGACAAATGGATGGAAATAGCAGCCGATAACAGTTTGGTAACCTCAACTCCAGCAGCGGCTGTAGCTGATGACGATGCGAAAGATAGCAATGATAACCTATCCAAGCCAAGTACGCCTGATTCGAAAAATGGAAATGTGAGTCCAACAGAGAACTGTAGAAGTTGCACCCCGATTTCCGATTAACCATGTAACAGATTGATAAAAAATGCTTCTGTATTTGATACAATTCGTATAAAAACAGGTTTTTTTTCTGGAAAATTGTCATAACAATGGCCTAGACTCAATGGCAAGACAATTGACAAAAATTATCGAAAAAAACTGAATACACTAGTAAAATTACCACTGTACATACCAAAAGATCCAAATCGGTAAACATATATTTATTAACATATTTTTAGATTGAAGACTTTAGATAGTGTTGGAGTTTTAGTCGAAACTAACCATATGATAATAATTTCCTCTAACTTTTTAAAAATATATTGTTCCTACTTGAATTACTCTTTCCTGATACAAATCAGACCTCAAAGTGAATTTTGTTACTCGGCAACTTTACCAAAAAAAAAAAATACATTAAGAAAATTTGAAACGTAACTAGATTTTATACTTATGATTTAATATTTTATAGAATTTAACTACGCTTATATAGTTAAGGTTTTTACTAATAGTCACATATAATCAAAATAAAAAATAAATAAAATAAAAAAGTTTGTTGTGATGTTTCTGGTAAAACTAGTTGTTGATTTATCATGCCCAGAAATACTCCTAAAATTAACTTGACGATATTTTTGCCAATATTGTTGTGGGTTGTGTTAATTTCAAGTTATTACGGAGAAGATTCAAAAATGGTACAGTTGCCAATAACTATATTAAGGAACCTAATATGATTGCAACTTAATTTTAGTTATTTATTTTCTAAAATCTCAGATTTAGATTTATTTATAATTAAATTATACTGTATTTAGCTCTCTTTCAATGTTGCTGTGATATTTGCAAAAGTGGCCTTCAATATTTGAATAAATCTGCGTAAAATGAATCCAGTACTTATCACTAGATGGAAATGTAAATAGTTTGCAATTTTTGCAAATCTCAACAGCAAAATCTTCCTTAAACATGTTTTTGTCTGTTTGTGATATTTCTTTACTCTGTTCAAACTCGTTTTGGCAGACGACCGTATTTTATAGGTATTAATGAACTATTTGAACCAAAGTGTATTTTGTCATAATTTTTAGCAAAGTTAAATATACATATAGTTAGCACGAAGATAGGTGAGCGTGGGATCAAGTGCTGGAAAAATGTTGGTTGAAAAAAACCTTCTTTAGGTTCTTTTATTAGTGTACGTTGTAAATATAATGCTCGGGAGCATATTATATTATATTATGTTTCCTGGTAAAAATTCAATTTTTCATTTTCTCATTCATGCGCCCGCCGTTTATTACAACTAAATTTTACAATTGTATTAATAAATAGCCCTCTAAATCAAAATATAAAATTTTTGTATGAATGTCTCATTGTTCCAACAATTTAAATATACCTATTGTATAAACATAGCTTTGACCTGCAACTCGTTCCACCTATTTTAGTTGCACGAACGTGTGTAAATATATTCTAATTTATTTAGTTTTCCATCAATTATAGTTATACACTTGTTTAATTTTACTATTAAATCGTCCCTTTGAAAAATTGTATTCGGTGTATTAATATTATATTGTACAAAATGACCACAATAATAAGATGTTGAGTAATATATTATCAATTTACGGTAAAGGTTTTTTTTGTTAGAATTTGGAATTTGAAATTAGTAAAAACTTCACAGAACTATTCTAAAATCGCAAAAATATCAGCACAGCCATTTTATAAAAAACTTAATTTCTTTAAATTTCATTCTTAGTTTGCTTTAGCAACAATAATTGACTCAAAGAACCATTATAAATGAAAATAGTAGCATTTAACATTTTCTTCGCAAGCAATTAAATTTAAAAATTCAATGTTATTAATTTTTTTAACTAACACTTAAAAAATGACCCAAATTTTCTATAAAATATTCGAATGTGCAAAAACTAGGCTCTCGAATAGAGTACATCAAACACATATGTATAAGCTGTCCTAAACCAAGCTAATGTTTAAGTGTTTAAAAAATGTATTTGCCATATCGTCAAGCTACTGAACGCGCATATTTAAAAAGTATTATATGATACACGGTATTTCATAAACGCTGCAACACAGAAATCGATTGTTTTTTTTTTTCTAATGGAACACCCTATATTTACTTTTTTTTGAATTCTTGTATAAATTTGAATTACTTTTTTGGATAAAGTATGAGCGAAAATTGCTGTAATAAAAATTTTTGATTTTTTATCGGCTTGAATGATGAAAATTTGCATTTTTAAGGTGCTGATAGACGAGCATTTTCCGGTAATCTCTATTCAAAAAATTTTTAAATTTGACAGGAGAAGGGATTGATATTAACTATTTTGCACACCGTAGCAAAAAATTTTAAAAATTTTATTTAAAAGAAAGTTGACGGAGAAAGTGTCGCTTGATCAGCACCATACAAATGTTCATTTCTCGATCAAACATTCATCAGATCAATTAAAATGTACCTAAGAATGCAAAAATGAAATATATGGTGATCCATTCGAAAAAAACGTGTTTTTTTGTGTAATTTATGGCCCACCCTGTATAATTGTTGAGACTTTTAAATATGCGGACTTGGTATATTTTTCTTCTAGTAAGTCCCATTTCGATCGAAATACTCCCGGTAAAGCGTTATACCTACCGAAAAGCAAAAATTCCTTTTCTCTATCATTGGGACACCCTATACAAGAGAAAGAGTTGCTTTTACAGCTAATTTGCGCTTAAACATAACTTAGTCCGATATTTTAAAGCGTAAATTTCCATAAGAAAAAAGATTGAAGTAAAAACGTTCAGTTTGTGTGGAAAAATTGAATCAAAGTGACAAAAAACTCAACACTTTTTGTTAGCCTATTCCCGATAAGACGTAACCCATCGCTTTAAAAAGCGATTCTGTCAAAGTAAGGCAAATATAAAAATTAAATACACTTAAGTATTATAAATTAAATACTAAAAAGTAATAAAACACCTCAACCCATCACGAGCAAAAATTGAGCTTACCCATTACTGATTACTGCTGGAATTCTGGTTCCCGTAGCAAAAACACTCACAAAAGGTCCATAACGCGAATAAAAAAAGTAAAATATAAAATGAACTCACACGACACGGCTCTAAGTTGTTAAAACAATGCCTTTCCTTCACCTAAATATGTGGTGAAAATCATTTGGGCATGTGAATTAAGCGGCTAGAGGGGATATAAAAGGTCTAAATATCACTCCGTGCGCAACAAAATCAACTTGTCGGAGCATGTTTGTTTATAAATTCCGGTTTTTTGCCCAGGAAGGATTTGTAAGCGGTGTTGTTTACGTTTCAGAAAATGATAGAAGTTTTCTTGATAGGTAAGTTGTATTTGCGTTGTTGGAGATTTTATATAATCAAACTAAAAACGATTACAGGATTGGCCAAAAACGCATAACCCAAAGTTA